>VZRZ01007208.1:61736-75687 GCA_013398175.1 Climacteris rufus | reverse complement strand
GAGGGGAGGGGAGGGGAGGGGAGGGGAGGAAGTTTCTGTGTTCATAGATACTTCAAAAGGGACAATTAATTGACTGTTAACAGTTATCTTAGAGCAATATGTTCAGAATAGATGTGGATAGCTGCAGATATCAGTCTATTCACGAGTTTGTTTTGATCTGAGTGTAGTTTTTGTTCTCATTAAGTATTTTCAGACTCTTGTTTTACTAACAGTTACATTCATAGAGATAAATGTCTGGGTAGGTGATATTTGGATAGATCAAGTTTAAGGGAGTGTATTTGTAAAAGAAATACCTGTGTCCCTAACAAATCAAAGACCAGAATTATTACTATCTTAGTTAGCTAAGCACACAGAGAAAAAGGTATTTGCAGAGCATAGTTTCAAGTGCAAAAAGTCCAACAACCATTGGTTAATCTTGGACTAAGAAAACATTTTAAAGGAAAATTCTGCTCATCTGTATTGTACACAACCTTATTTGTGACTTTCCCGAGCTCTGATGTGAAATACGTTATCTTAGAAACTGGGGAGCCTGATCCAGCACCAATCTACTTCAAAAGCAACTGTTGCAATCCCAGAACCGCAGCTCTTTTAACAACAACTAACCATAAGAAAAGGCATCATGCAGTTAAGCTGTTTGTCAGCAGCTTAGCTGGAATATCAGAAGGCACCAGATCATTTGTGGGAGCACAAACTCAGTTGTGTTCTCTCTTTTCTGCCCTCCTCTAAGGTCAGCCAGGCCGCCCCGGTAGCCCCGGGCCAGCAGGGATGCCAGGGCGCAGTGTCAGCATGGGCTACCTGCTGGTGAAGCACAGCCAGTCCGACCAAGAGCCAATGTGCCCAGTTGGCATGAACAAACTCTGGAGTGGATACAGCCTACTGTATTTTGAAGGACAAGAGAAAGCACACAACCAGGATCTAGGTATGTACAGATATTGCTGGCAGCAGCCTCGATTCCAAAAGCTGGGACTTCAGCAAACAGGCTTAGGCAGCACCAGAATGAGACTATTAAAACTGCATGTCATCATAGAGTGCCCCTGAGAGAGCTCCTGCAAGTCATTAGTGTTTTTCAAGACAACCTGTAAAGCCAGGGAAACATTCTGGACCACAGGGTTTTCCTGACAGGTGCTTGGGAAAGAGCAGGAAACTGAAAATGTGCATTGTCTTCTGTGGGAGTGATTGGTTTTTTCTTCTTCTTCTCTTTTAACAGGGCTGGCTGGCTCATGTTTGTCTCGATTTAGTACCATGCCATTCCTCTACTGTAACCCTGGGGATATTTGTTATTATGCAAGTCGAAATGATAAATCCTACTGGCTCTCAACTACAGCACCCCTTCCAATGATGCCCGTGGCAGAGGACGACATTAAGCCATATATCAGTCGCTGCTCAGTTTGTGAGGCCCCAGCTGTGGCAATTGCTGTCCACAGCCAAGAAGCTACAATTCCTCACTGCCCTGAAGGCTGGCGCAGTTTGTGGATCGGATATTCCTTCCTTATGGTATTTGGTCTCCAGTGTCACATTTGGTGCAGCAGTGGGTCTTAATTTGAGTCTTAGGTACTTGAAAGGCTGCTCTGCTTTAGAGCTAGCAAGACCAAAACTATGCATCATACTGTGGAACTAGGGAACTGAAAAGTAATTTCTAGGAAGCAGAAGAGAAAGATGAAAATTTCTGTGAATTTCAGAGAAAATTGTGTCTTGTCAGTAGCATCTGGAGACCTTATTTTATGTACAAAACAGCACTTCAGAACAGAACAAAGGGACAGCTGTGACTTAAATAAAATTACACTGAGTTGCAGCAGTAGCCTACAAAACATTTTCAGAGCTAAAAAGTGGGAGTTACTTACATACATCAATACTAAGAAGGGAAAAAAAAAGGAAAAACAACAACACTTTTCCCCTTCTTTTTGGAATTTAAGAATCATTGGTGTTTGGTTGAAGATTTTTAAGCCAAAGTCTTCCACTTACTCTGGAAAGAGAGACAGCCTCTGGTTGCTTCTAAAATTAAGTTTCAGTGTTGTATCTCTAATGGCAATAAGAGCTGAGCTGTATATCCCATGACTTATAGGATCTCAGATCCTGTGACTTTATAATTAGGAAATGGGATGTTACAGAAAAACTTAGTGCTGGATGTGCAGCAGAATATCTTCTGAAGGGCCTGACCTCTTTTTGCAAGACTGTACAGAGGGAGCACTGGAGGGCTTAACATGGTAAAGAACAGCTAAAATGTTAGTGAATGGTCAGATAGATGCTCATTTTTCTGACTTGCTTGATGTATACAAAATTCAAAACATGCAGCAGCGTGCCCATGTTGTTAACTTATTGAAGACTGGGCTGAATCCTGAAGTAAATAGTATTGGAAAAAAATAAGATTCTGTAGCAAAAGATATCATAGAAGAACAATAGTCAAACTTACCCACAAACCATTTCTGTGTCAAAAGCCAAAAACTTAATTTTTTCAGAAAATAAGATAAAGGGAAATCTGAAGCTAGTTACAGAAAATATACCCTACATTTTGAGAGAGCAGGTCAAATTTTTTACCATGCTTGTGTTTAACCTTTCTTTTGCTTCTATGAAAAGCCCTGATACGAATCTCATAGTTACTTCACAAGAATGCCAAGAATTAATTAAATATTTGCAAAGCCCCGTGTAAACATTGAGCATTGTTAAGAGCAAATTTGTCACCTTAGCAAGAACTTTTTGCCAGGACAAAGTCTGTCAGCACTATGGAACACACAGGGAGAAGAATTCCCATTTTTCCAGCTAGTTTTCAGAGCAAATGAAGTGTTTGGTGTACATATTTTTGCTTCTCAGGCAACTGTGGAAGAAGTAGAGCACACTTGTGGTTTTCTCAGAGTACATACTGTTTTAATTCCTTGGCTTAAATTTGTCACCTCCTTCCCCTGAGTAAGGTACAATCCTCAGTCAGCACATACTCTGCCCAAACACCCAGAGGAGTCAGATTTCATGTAGTGAGGACACTCCACTATCATAAATCCTATATATTGCAGATTCTTTTAGTTTCTAACAGAAAATTCAACAGTACCACTTAAAAATACAGCTGTACAGCTCTCAAAGGGACAGAGAAAACGCCGGTTTTGTTAGCAATGCCTTTGACAGAAGAAAAGTAACATTCAGTTCCTTATCACAGAACCTGTCAAAGGCAGCAGTGGAATGGTGTAAAGATGCACGATTTTGGTGTAATTTGCTGTCAAAAAACATGTCATAGAGGGAACTAGTTATTGTATAGAAGCTAATTTTGTTTCTGCAATGCTCCTGCTGTGCCATGCAGAGTAAGATGGACTTTGTAATTTGGGAAATTCAAGTTAGATATATGGTGGAAAGTTGTTCCTAATGAGGGTAGAAAACAGAGGAAAAAGTTGCCCAGAGAAGTTGTGGCAAGTGCATCCTTGGGGGTATTAAGAACTCAAGAGCGCCTTGGAGCAACGGGGGGCAACTTTGGTATGAGCCCTCCTTTGAGCATGGGACTGGCTGAATTGACCTCCAGTGGGGCCTTCCCACCTAAATATTGTCCAATTCTTTCAGCAATGAAAATGTTAACTATAGAAAGGATGTTTGTCAGAAGATTTTAAAGTGGCACCAGCATATGAGCTAGCTGCTGTATACAGTTATAGCATAGCCAAACCCTTACACAGTTGCAGGACTGGCCAACTTTCTGTTCTGGAGATAGGAATTAGAAGCAATTCTAGTGGTTTTTTTTTTCTTTTCACACGTGTAAGCTTTATGACAGCATTGCCTGAGGTCACCCTCTGAACGCTGCCCTCCCTGTCTCCCTTAGCACACTGCTGCTGGTGATGAAGGTGGAGGACAGTCACTGGTTTCCCCTGGGAGCTGCCTGGAAGACTTCAGGGCGACTCCTTTCATCGAATGCAACGGCGCGCGCGGAACCTGTCACTACTTTGCAAACAAGTACAGCTTCTGGCTCACCACGATCGACCGGCCCTTCCAGAGCAAGCCCTCGGGAGACACGCTCAAGGCAGGGCTCATCCGAAGCCATATCAGCAGATGTCAAGTCTGTATGAAAAACTTATAGAAGTCTTTCACAGTGTAAGGAACAGCCTTATCGTGTAGTTCTTACACAGTGGAGCCTCCTGTGGTGGTTAGACAATTGAATAAATCGTGTTGGTGCTTTTTTTTAACTTATTACCTCAAAAGCTGAATGGAAATTAATTTTTTAAATGTCTGTAAAAGCAAATTAAGTATAACTCAAATTAAGTCTAACACAGAGATCTAGTGCTGTGTTCTCCTACTATGCAGTATATATACACATTTTTTGCTAGTCTAATATTACATCATTTGCCAAATGATAGAAATACTCACAGCTTTGAAACACCAAAGAAGTCAGAAATAAATCGTTGCCTTGGTCAGATACCCACCACATTTACTTGAAGAGAATATATGTATCTTTCTATTTACTGTATTTGTCACAACAGTAAACACTTAACAGCTGCAGTTCCATAAATTAACACAGGGTGATCTAAGTCTTAAATCCTTGCAAAATACTGAAAATATACCATGGTCCAAAATGCTTATGTCCAGCATTGAAACCTAACTTAAATTTTAGTATTTTGTGCTTCGACTTTTCAAACACACCCAAAACAATCCCTTTATTGTTTTTATTTTTTCAAGCTTCACCGTGCTTTAGCACTTAACCACTGCCAAAAAGAGTAACCACAAAATGCAACTCTTTCAGTTTGGTGAGAAGTCTGTACAAGGAAGATCAGCATTTTATTTTATAAGCTTGATGGGGTTTTTCCTAGACGTACCCCAGGCCAAAGGATCCCTTGCTCCACCATGCTGTGGTCATTTCATCTGCATCACACCAGCTATACAGC
This sequence comes from Climacteris rufus, assembly GCA_013398175.1. Taxonomy (NCBI): domain Eukaryota; kingdom Metazoa; phylum Chordata; class Aves; order Passeriformes; family Climacteridae; genus Climacteris; species Climacteris rufus. Next base: position 70,837 of record VZRZ01007208.1, on the reverse strand, counting down.
AGCAATTGGTTTTTGCATTGCAACTTTTCCCCTCTGAAATCAAGCCCCTCATCACAAACAGATTTTAGCCACATCGTGTTGGAGCAGCTATTGCACACAGGGTAGGTTTTGCAGGAGAATCACATGGTTGCTCAATGCCACATGACCTTCAAACACAGAACTTGCAGCCCTGCCAACTGGCTGTCTGAAGGCATGCTGTCCTGGCAGCTAGGGACATGTGGCAATGGGACACCCACTATCCCAATTTGCACACAGTCATCCTTGCAAAAGCAAAGGGTAAGGAAGCTAGACATTTACTTGGCACCATCTTTTCCTGTAGAAAAGGCTTGGTAAATAGGCAGAATGGCTAGCTCTTTCCTTCTGTAGAAAGAAGCAATTTAGCCCAAAGTTGTCCATCACCACTGCAAGAGAGGGAGGGAAAAAGGATCAGCTACAAATTTCATATTTACATAATCCGATTAACATTTATAGCAATGAAAATTGATTTTTCAGTAGCTCGCTCCTGCTTCGGGTGCTTCTTGGCTTTTATTATTACATTCCAACCTCACTGTATCATAAATAAAACCTGTTTTTTTCTACATCTCTATTTATTGATGATTTCTATTTTGTAAAATGTGTTTTTCCTTACAATGCATATGGACTGCTCTGTTGAAATACTTTGTTTGCACTAAGGATTAGAAAAGCACTCCCAGAAAACTCCTCCCCCTGAAACTCAAACTCTTCAACCAGAATACACTTGTTTATTTCATGGCACTTAAAAAGATCCAAGAGGGAAGCTGTGTGTCTAAAACTACTTATTTAAGCTGAACAACTAAAATAGTATTTAATTTATTGCTAGAACAATTAAAGCAAATAAATTGTGACATTGCAGGTTAAAACAACCTATTATTCATGCTCTAAAGTGTTCAGGCAACCAGCATTTACCAGACTTGACAAGTGTTACCTCCAAGAAAAAATATAAAGCATAAATTAAGTTGAAGTTCTAGAATCCTAGAATGGTTTGGATTGGAAGGGACCATAAAAATCATCTAGTTCCAACGCCCCTGCCATGGCCAGGGACACCTTGCACTAAATCAGGTTGTTCAGAGCTCCATCCAACCTGGCCTTGAACACTTCCAAGGATGGGGCACCCACAACTTCTCTGGGCAACCTATTACAGTGCCTCACTACCTTCACAGTAAAGATTTTTTCCTAATATCTAATGTAAACCTGCTCTTTCAATTTGAAACCATTCTCCTTTGTCCTGTCACTACATGCCCTTGTAAAACGTCCCTCTCTGTCTTTCTTGTATGCTCCCTTCAGGTACTCTACCTAGCACACTGTCTAACCTAGATTAGTTGCACATATAATTAGATTGATCCATAAACAGAGAAGTTAGCTGAGCTTTAAATGAGCTCCCTGGCCATGCTGTAGCTCCGAAAGGCAGCCCCTGAGAAAACTCATCACACTTTTATTTGTTTCAGTTAAATAAAACCCTTAGTACTGAAAACATTGCAGTCAACACAAGCTAAATCTATTCTGTATTTGTCAATTCTTTTAAATTACACACAGCAGTAACAAATACCCAAGAACAGACGATTTATCCATGCTTGTGGGATGATCACACAACTATCACTTGTGAGCTGTACAGCATGCAACTCTGGCAATGCAGCACATTCAGTGTTTTAAGAGAATTCAAGTGAAGGTTATGTAAACCTGTAAAAACCGATTATGTCAACAACAGCAGCAAACTGTTTGGATTTTCATGGCTAATATATTGCCTAATCTTCCTATGAAGCTCATTTCTTTCGTACATAAAACTTTAGCACATAGTTCTCCCACCAAGAGTTGCTTTGCCTCTTCATTTTCTCTGACTCAATAAGCTGTTCTGAACAAGTTTGTTCAGAGTGGTCCCAGCACAGTCTTAAGTGGAACACACCGGCATAGTGCAGAGGAAAAACAAATCAACCACAAAACCCACAAAGTGCTACGCAGGCTTGAGCTTCTGTACTTTGTGAACATCATGTGTTCCAGGTCTGTGTACTCAGAGCTATGTTTCTCCAAAGCCTGCGCAATTGAGTCTCTGAGAAGAGGAGGGAGCTCATGCACACAAACACGTGGAATACTCACAGCAGATAGAGGATTTCACCTGGTGCGCTAATCCAGAGCACTGCATGGAGGGAGAGTGACTTGTTCAAACTGCCTCTTAGCTGCAAGTTCACCTCCTGTCCTTTGGAGACTGGCTGAGAGTTGGGGGTTTCAGCTGAAGAACGGAAGGCTCTGGGGAGATCTTAGAGCAGCCTCAAAGTACCTGAAGGGGACTTACCAAGACCTGTAGTGATAGAGCAAGGGGCAGCAGTTCTAAAGTGAAAGAGGGTTGGTTTAGATTGGGCAGAAGGAGACATTTGTTACTGTGAGGGTGGTGAGACACTGAACAGGTTGCACAGAGAAGCTGTCGATGTCCCATCCCCAGGAGCGTTCAAGGCCAGTCTGGATGGGGCTTTGAGCAACCTGGTCTAATGGCAGGTGTCCTTGCCCACGACCAGAGGGTTGGAACTAGATGATTCTTGAAGATCCCTTCCAACCCAAACCATTCTATGGTTCTGTGATTATAGAACCCACTTTCAGGAAGCTAAAACGTTTTTATACAGGAAAAATTCAGCTACAGCAAAACAAAACAATTTTTTTACCGAACTACAGTGCTCCAGCCTAGGATGTAAAAAACAACAAGTGTTTCGCCTTGCTTTGACCAAGTCTTTTGCTTCAAAGAATGCTGTTTGCTTCCTACAGTTTCCTGTTTGAAAACATTAAGTATAACATGCTGCTGAGCCTGGAGAAGGTAAATAAGATTATATTCCCCTTCTGGAGGTAATAGTGCATCACTATATCAATACAGATATAGTGAAGTCAACATACTGATGTGAGTTGACACCAGTTATTCCCTCAGAGTGTATTGACCAAATCAGCCAAGTTTGTTCACACCCTACATGACTGGGCTTGTCCACAGCTGCCAGAAATAGAAAATTAGCAAACAGAAAGCCTTGGCCTCGGCATGGGAGGTGTGAGATTGCTGCCAGGGGAGAGGCTGAGGGGTCACTGCTGATGTGCCAACAGCGCCCAAGCACAGGCAGCAGCTGCCCCTGTAACCACATGGGGACCTGTGGCACTCCCAGACACAGCCACTTGCCCCACTGAGGGCAGTGGGGACGTGGCCCTGCAGTTGTTCAGTACACATCAGTTCAAACCCTACTGAATGAGAGAAGAAGCAGTATCACTGCACCCTATGACTCACAAGCAGAGAAGCAAAAACGGGCAGGGGTGCTTCACACTGTTATGTGGGCAAGGATCTAACTAACTGGCTCAGAAGCTCTGCCAGCCCTGTGGGCACTGAGGAGGTTCTGGCTCCTTTTGTGGCCCTCACAAGACTTGAGGCCTTTTTGGGGTTGTCAGGGGCCAGTGGCAACCTCAATCTTGCACCATCAGTGCCTGTGAGGGGCAGAAAGCAGGATGGATTCTTCCCAACCACTCTAGCACAGATCCTCCCCCAGAGGTCAGCCTGGCCCAGCCATCACCTCAGACACAGGCTGGCCTGTAGCTCACATTCTTCAGCATGACCAAAAATAACACCTCTTTTATTTCACTATTCAATCACTTCACATAATCCAGACATAACAAGCAGGGGGGCTTGTAAAATGAGTTCCCCCTCCCTGGAAGAGCAGGCAGAGTCCTTTGTCCATGCTTTCACCTGCTTTTGCTGGTCCTGGCAGTGAGGGTTTCCCTTGGCTTCAGCAGTGTCTCCACAACAGGCCCAGCTCTGGGCAACCGACTTATCATCAATAACTCCCATGTATTATGCAACTTTCCAGCTTGTGTTGTGCAACCCACAATCTCTCAAAGACTGGCAGAGTGACAACCCATCATAACCCAGAAATTTCTCAAGGAACAACAGCCAGCAACACTAAAAAGCCACAAACGTTATTCCAGACAAGTGTAGCCTTAAAGGCAAAAGTGCAGCACACAAGACTGGTTCCTGTGTCATCTCATTTGGTGAAAACACCCAAGTTGGAGCTTTTAGAAAGACTGTAAGAATTACTTAAGATCTCCTATGAATCGAATGCTGGTGCAACTGAACTGCAAATATTTGTACCTTAAGAAGTGCTGGATGTTAAATTCATAAATATTTTTCCTGTTCTGTACCTTCTAGATGTACATCTCCCAAGCATCTCCCAAAAAGCTTGACCTTGCAATCAGCGCGTGTTGCAGGTTCAGCTGTCAACAGATGCAGGAAAGCCAGCACTGGACTTCTGTGTCAGCAGATCTCTTTGGTCACAAACAAGACTTAGACTATAGCCTGTTTGTCTCTTCCCAGTCCTGAGGGAAGACTACATACTGCCCCTGGAATTCTGTTAATAGCTAGAAGGTTTCTAATTGTACACATTTTTAACTACCACAGCTCGGGTGCTATTTAGTCTCTGACAGACTTGTAGGTGTTAAACTGCAAACCCCAAGCATTACAACCCTTAGTAGGGCCTAAAGCAATTAAATATTTTAAAGCATGAGAGGGTAGAGGCAGACTAGATATAAGGAAGACATATTTTTATGAGGATGATAAAACACTGCAACAGGATACCCAGAGAAGTGGTCCCATGCCTGGAAGCATTCAAGTTGCAATTGGACAGAGCTCTGAGCACCCTTATTAAGTTGAAGACATCCCTGCTCAATGCATTGGGGATTGGGCTAGATGGCATTTAAAGGTTCCTTCCAACACAAATCTATGATTCTATTATTTCATGTTCAGTGGTTTCTTTTTTTGAGCCATTCTTCCCCACTGCTTGGGTACTGTGAATTAAGTTGAAAGCAGAAATTAAAGCTACTACTTTGCAGCAATTTGCTCAAGAGGATGCACTTTCCAAAAAAAAAAAAAAGTGCCTTAAATATACTTAGTAATAACTGAATTAATTCTTTATTTAGGAATTGTCTCCCTGTGCACTAAACAACTGTGATTTGGATGGGACAGAGAGAGGCAATGACAAAGCATAAGACCAACCAATCCTTTCGTTTTAGAAAATTATGCCAGAAGTGTCCAAAGGAAGATGAAGGAGCCCCCATACAAGAAGTTGCAAGACTGAAAATATGCAAGCTGCATGTTTGGGGTTTATTGCTTGGTTGTTTTGCAAGTAGGGGATTTTTTGAGGGGGGGTGTGTGTGTTTAAAAACAAGAAGTTCTTCACTCTGGTCACAGCTCAGTGTGAGATCCTGGGTCACTACATGCATTCTTTGTTGCTGAGAGGACTGGGAAACTCTAGGAGCTGTATTAAATGTTAGCCCCCCCTTTTTACTGCAGCCAGGAGAGACACCATGTATCTCATTACTGCTCCTTCACGCACCTTTTACTCCACAAAAGGCAGTTTCTTCCCTTCCTCCTGCATTAGCCAGTTGCACATCAGAAAACACCAGTCTTCACTTCCCTGCAGGCAGAGGTAATTACTACTCCAGGTAGTAATGTCATGTATAGCTGATAAAAATCAAAGCTGCAGCTCTGCCTGAGAACAACTAAGGAGAAGTGGGAAGGCAGTCAGAGCACAGGTACTGAACACAATGGTATCCCTGTAGGCACCAGAAAGAGGTCTTTACAAAAAAGCAGACAAAACAAGATTGATTTCTTCCTCCAAACCCACCTAACATTAAAAAGAATTACAAGAGAAAAATGAATGAAAAAGAAGTTCCTCCTGCGACTTGCAATTAGAACAGCAAGAGCTGGGATGCTGCTTGTTAACACATGGAAGCCCCCTATAGAAGGAGAATTCACATTAATAAAGTCTCCAAATTAACAGTACATATCCACAGTGATTTTAATAGTTCAGCTTCAGAATCATACACTGTCATGTCTGGCATAAAAAGATTGTATTTGATTTATTAGCTACAAATATAAAAATACCTGGATTTTTTTTTTTTTTTTTTGCCTTAAGAATAAAAAAGTACCATGTGTTCAATCTTCCAAGGTTAGAATTGTAAGGGGAAAGAAAATAATCATATGAAAGTTGTCAAGAGTACACAAACAGATTTACATGCAACATGAAATGGCTAAAAATCAGACTCTTTCAAATCTGTCCAGATGATTGTCGCTACCCATTGTAATAACACACCATTTGTCTTCAGAGCCCATGGAAATTGGCAAGTCTTACTCCATAATTTCACTCATATTCCCATTTTTTTTGTACACATAGCTTCCCAGAAGCCTTTAATTGTCAATAGATTTGTTTCCTTTTTTTTTTTTTTTTTTTGCATACACCATTTTAGTCTATTTATTCCTTGATTTTTCCTTTCTGGTGAACTGCAAGCACTTCTTAGTCCTCATTCTACTGAAGCAAAAAATCTCTCCCCTTTTCTTGCATCACATAAACAGTTCAAGCACAACAACCTGATTTTGTCCTTTTGGCTGGTTTGTAGTCTGTGATGTCTACGGTTTGTGGTGGCCCCTCAGCCTTCTGCCGTACAATTATTGGGACTACCATGTCAAACACAGTTTCAAAGAGGTAGTCCACCTTGTATCCTGTTTTTGCACTGGTCTCAAAACACATTTTCTCGGCTGCTGGAACATCCTTCTCATCTAGCATTTTGTATTTTAGTATCTTTTTATAGAGTGCAATCGCATCCTCTGCACGGACTTGTTTTCGCACCTTCGAGCCACAGCTGGCAACAGACTTCTCGGGTCTATTTTCATCTGGTGGTGAACTGCAGTCATCACTGAGGTCAACTTTATTTCCAACAATAGCAAAAATGCAGTCAGCACTTGCACTGTCCGTCAGTGCCAAGAATCTTTCTTCCAGCTCTGTCAGGCTTTGGAGGCTGTTCACATCGTACGTGAGGATCACAGCAGCGGCTCCTCTGCAGTACATAGACCCAAGGCCATGGAACTGCTCCCGTCCTGGCAAAGGTTTAAACACAACAAAAAGTTAGTGTGCTGGAAGACACATTATCAACCAGCTAAGAGAGTTTAAGGAATTTTAAGCCAATTTCACAGGTCTGGATGAAGCAGTGACGGTAAAAATGTGTTATTTGTAGCACTTTCAGGTTTTTCCTTCTGCTTTTCCTTAACAGAGCAACAGTGCCATAGAACAGCTCTGCTCACTGCTTTCTCAGTCTCAGAGAAGGAATCTGTAGACAAGTGAGCAAGGAAGCTCATGCAACATTCCCACTTGCAGAGGGAAAAAAAAAACCTGGCTTCTTTTTTATAAAATTGCATACTAGTTGATTTATGTCACATTAACTACTACCCTGCTTGCACTCATGGATAGCCCATCATCTATTTAACAATTCATAAACAAAAAAGTTCTACTGTTTCAAATTCTGCTAGAATGTATTATTCCTATGAATTCAGTACACATTTTCAAGTACATCCAGTTCAGAAATCTAGATCAAAACCAGTAATCCACTTTTTCCTAGGTTTTGAAGGATATTGTAAGCTAATTAGTCTTATGCCACATGCTCACAGTTCTCGGGTACATTGGCTTTACAGAAAATTACTTCTGTTGCAGTATACAGCCTGTATTGATATGCATGTGTCCCACCACAAGTTTTCACACTTTGTTAGAGTATTAAACACACAATATAGAGAAAGCCCTAAATACTTTCTGAGAGTAATTAGATGCTGCCCTGGCCATCGCTCAATAACCAGCAGTTAAGACATTTTTTTCTCCCTGTTCAGTGAGTATCTTCCAGGACCTCCAACTAAGCCTTGATGGCATCCTTCAATTTCTTGTCTTGGACGACAAAATTGACTCTTTTTCAAATTCTGGAAAGCAAAGAGTGTTCTTCAGTAATTGCAATGGGACTAAGGGAAATGAGGTAGAAGACAACTGTGTTTTCCTTCCTATTGAGAACTGCTACTTTCCCCAAATATCTACTACCTGTAGAATATGCTGTATGTTTTACTACCCAAAACTCTATCAAGAAAAAGATAAAACACATTAGATTTCAAACAGCTGTCAGAGTCAGCCTTAGGTCACTACAAAAGCATGAACGAACAATGGAAAAAAAAATGGGGGGGCAATTACACTCCTGTGAACATGTAAAAATCAACATAATTTTCCAACTCTTTTCATACAATCTCTTTGCACAGAGCTTTCGTTTAGAGAAAATCTGGAAGAGACGGTACATGCATCTTCTGCACAAAGCTAATGCCCATCATGAGCTACGGCAATATTAAATCCTTGTAAATGACTGTGAAATAGGAAAGGCAGAAGAAATTATTACTGAAAAATGCAGGTTAGCACATATTGGGAAAACACATCTGCATATGAACATGCACACTGTGAAAGAAACTCGGAATCTACCTCCAGTTGGGAACAGAACAGTCACTGCAGTAAGTCCTTCAACAAACATCAGGACTGTACTCCACAGTTGCCAAAAGAGAGACAAAGTGTTCATCATTATCAGTAAAACAAATCTGGAAAATCTCAAGCTAGAACATGAAATCCAGAGCTCATTGCACCTTCAACACTGAGTAAAACTCTGGTAACTGCCAGAGAAACAGATCTGGAAAGGTGCAGAGTTCACTATAAAGAGGTGTAAAAGGAAGCTCATGAGAATGCCCAGAAGTATGTGAAACATTTGCATGAGGAAAAATCGTGGGATCCCTCAGACTGGTGAATGATTGAAAAAAAAGGTAGAAACAGATGTCTATAAATTCAGGCCTAATGCTGAGAAGAGTAACTAGCTGTTTCTCAGTTACTTTCTCATCACACAGAAAATTAGGATTTCACATCAAAAACATGCATGTAATTTAAATACTTTCCTGCAAAGTGAATAGTTGGTAATAGGTGTTATATTACATTGCAGAGGTCAAAAGTTCAATGAATGGCATTCAGAAAACCATTAGGCAAAGTTTATGGAAAATTGCTTTGGTACAATTTTGTATAACCTCTGATTTACTTTCCCTCATCAAAAGAAATTCTTCAACTAATGATCTGGTAGGTAGGAAAAAAGGAGGTTTAAAAAAATAGAATAGCTATGCCCTTGTTTAGGTATGTTGAGTTGTTGCCTTAGGTTTAACCCTTATATTTTTCAAATCCTGCATTGTCTGGCGTGTATGCTTTATATCTCGTTGGTTGCTGTTTTCT
>VZRZ01007208.1:634-61572 GCA_013398175.1 Climacteris rufus | reverse complement strand
TCCATTTTGGGTGATGCCCCAAGGAGGGGGCTTTGTCTGCCCTAAATGTACCTTTGAAGGCCCTTCAAATAAATACCCGCCTTTTATTCCCTTACTCCTGCCTGGCCTCAGTTTTTGGGCTAGCCTTTTAGGCATCAGAGTAAGGGCAAGGGAGATTGGGATACAGGGGAGGGAAGAGGTCAGTCCTTTTACACTTTTTTCTCAAACCTCACGTTTAAAATTGTGCTTTCAGTTGCGCTGCAACTGAGTCTTTAAATGTCTCCAATTTTTCAGTTTGTGCTGGGACCGATTTTTTTTCACCCAAACCCTGATTATACTGTGGCCTGGAAACCACAATGGAACATATATCTTCCCCTGCTCTCCCACTTGAGATGCCTAAGCCATAAAATCCAGCCCCCAGAATCATTTGCTACAGCAACCAAGCACCAGAACAATACTATTACTTGTTTTATGGAATTTGTATGCTAATCTAATCTTGCACAGCATAGTATAAACCATGACACTTTTACATGGTAGCTACCAAGTGACTACTTCTACAACTAATATATTGTTGAAAGGGGGACAGAAACAGTAAGAATTTACCTTGCATAAGGGATTAATTATGTCAGAGGAATTATGGATAGTCTCCCTTGCTCGCCCCCACAGCACAAACGGCATGCAGAAAAAACTGAACAATGTATTTTTGCAGCAGTTTCCTTGTACAGACCCCTTCTGACACTTAAGGGCTGAACAACTCTAAATATGGAAAAAACCCCAAAGTTACACAAAGTATTTAAACTAATATCTGTCCTCAAGGTGTCAGGCAAAATAGTACCAGATATTAGGGTGAAAAACTTACTGCATGAGAATACCTATCCACTTCTTACAGCCACTCATTTTCCCCATCTGGTCCCACTCCAATCACATACCTTTTTACACACTTAGCTAAATGGAATGGTAAGCCCTGAATCGAACAATTAAACAATTTTGCCCATTCAAAAAAATAAAGGTAACAGAGAAGAGTGGAAAACTATCAAATAACTTGCAGTCAAAGGAATTGCAAGAACAACCAAATCAACCTCAAAGGAACAGTATCAGGGAAATTTCTGAAAGCCAAGCAACCAGAAACTAATTTCCATTTTTCTTTTCATCTTTATATTTTGCCTTATTTAGAGCAGTTTGACAACCCTACAGCACCATTAGCTTTTCAGAAGCTCTTCCATGAAGTATACAAAGTCCCGCTGGAGACTTCAGCCATTCAGAGGCCAAGCAGCCAACAAGCATTTTCAAAGTCCTATGATGGTTGTCATAAACAAATCAGAGTTTTGAGCCAAATGAAACTCAGTATCACAAAGTTCCTAAGAAACCCAACAGAGAAAGACGGAAAAAGTAGACCTTGCAAGAGGCCAGCCTGACAAATAAGCAAGGCTCCATTTAAAATGTACTGCAACTTGAACTTAAGGCCCAGGCTTTGGTCTAGCACTCCGACCTCTCAGCTGGAAGGCAGCAGACCCCGGGAATGCGTTCTCTGGATGGAACCACAGCCTGACGAAGCACCCCCCTATTCCTTCCCAGCTGTGGGATCCACTGACAACAGCAGTGCCTCACTGTAGCTCTTGGAGTTATCCGCCTGCCCACGGCCCCTGAGGGTGGTATCCAAAGCAGCCCATGAAGTTGCTGTGGAGGTTTATGAGAGCAGAAGCCAGATTTGAATGCTCCTTACCTACTACTTTTTCAAAGGCTTTTACCACAACTTCTCAAGTGACACAACTTCCCACACACACATTCTTTCAGGAAAATTTCTACTGGAAGAACAAGTTTTAAATCTCTCAATGTTGAGCATGTACAAGAATGCAAAACAAGCTATTAATTTCAGTCTTGAGGGAATAAAACAACAAATACTAAAGAGCTAAAAGGGTCTTCAATAAAGTACTGAAAAAAGTGCTGTTTCTACTCTGATATCACAGTCTGAGTGGCAGCATAACTGAGTTTCTAAAGTAAATATGTAGTGGGTAAAAGTACACAAAGGTGGGCTACAGAGGCACGCTAACATTGCCTTAAAATTGAATAAGAGTGCAAAATTGTCCGTAAAACCAGGTATCTTCCAAGGTTTTTCACTGTGATTTAATGTGTCTTGTAATCTGAACAGTAGAGAGGAATTAACACAAACACAAGGTTTCAGCTAGGTTTTGCCTTTCAGATTCTCTTTCTCATTTATAAGAGTGTCTGAACTTGAGTGTACACAGAGAGGAGCAGGAACTGTGCCCTAGGAAGGTAGCTAGAAAAGGAAAGAAAAGAGAAAGTATGGCACTCATGACACAGCACAGAAATCAGTACTAAAAAGAAACAAGCTTTGAGGATTCACTGCAGTGGATGAAGGTTCAAGGGGTGACCCTTTTGCTCTTGAGTTACCTCAGCAGGAACATCCTCACAATCACAGGTATAGACAAAGATCCCTTTTGAAAAGGGAACAACATTTCCTTCTGTTCACAGACAAGGCAGTAAAGTTGTGACCATTCAAAGGACATCAGGGGAAACAATTTTGCTAGGAACTGAGATTTGTATTTGTGCACATATACCAAGACAAGCACTTTCTATCAAAGAACAAACAGTAAAGGTCCCTAAAGGTTTAGAAAAATTCTCCTGCCCACATATGAGTCAGACTGTCTAGTTTTGACAGTGATGAAATCAGAGTTCTTCATTACTTTGTTCAAGATTGGTATTTATTTCTTGTAGGTGGCTTTATCATATTTCCCTTGAAGTCAGGAGCTTTATTAAGAACCAGACTATGACTGTGGTTACTTGAGGATAAAAATAAAGCTCTCCATCCTAAAGGATTAACAAAGAGGATTTAAACAGGAATGAGTGGAAACATGAGTCAGAAAGCACTGGAAAGTCCAATTTCTACATGTCCAGGAGCTGTCCGAATACATAATTTCCTGATCTGCCAGAAAAATGCCAACATTTGGTTTTCCTTCAAGACAAAATTCGCCACGAAATGAAAGTCCCTGAGAGGGAAAAGACTAAATAATTAAACTAACAATCCAAACAAACAAAAAACCTCACCACAACACCCCCTGAAAACACAACCACCAACCACAAACACAATTACAGTTGAGCAACTAGAAAATTCATTGAAGCTCCACCTTCACCCAGTATTATACATTCACAAACCTGCATTATAGAAAACACTGGCGTACGTTGAAGTTTCAGAATGCAACAGATGTCTAGCTCTACTGAAAAACAAGATGACATTTATTTTGTTTATACTCATTACTTAGATATGAATCAACATTCAAGGCAAGAACTATGCCCTATTTTAGCAGCTTTTATTTCAGTTATTAAAATTAGATATGTATGTCTTGGCCAAAGCAGAATATAACACAAATATAGGAGAGTACTGATCTTAATACCCAAAGGGCTTCACTTTCATGTTTTAAAGTAGAAAAAGCTATATATGGAAGAAGAAAATAACAACCACATGGAATACAATGAACACAGGAAAATTCTTTAATACAGCTCTCCAAAGAAAAAAACAGTCAAGAAAGTGGGTTCAATGTAATACATGATTGAGACATGCTTACTCCCCGTCTAAACACAATTCACTCTGAATTGTTAAGTCAAGAATATTTATCTCATAATAGAAGATTTAAATTTGTGAAAGAAATCATCTCTTCCCTTATATCTATGCATTTTTGACTTAATGAGCAAATACTCTGAGTTCTGAAGGAGTCTGAAGTTGCCAAGACCCTGCAAACATCCCCACTCTAACATGAATTATAACATGAATTATTTTAGGCTTATAAATCTGCAAAACAGCAGCTCAGTGTAAGAAAACAACGTACATGAACCATGGGCAATCACTCATTTCTCATTTAGGCAAGACAAGAAATTATGATCAAAATTAGCCCTGTCCTTCAGTCAGCTTTAATTATCATACTAGAAATACCATGTCCCCACTAAAAAAATGTGTCCCTTTGAAACAAAAGTCAATGACTAGAAAGACTAGAACTTGCACACTGTATAATCGTTTCCTATGAATTACTTAAATCCCCTCACACGTAGTCTTAGGAAATGGAGGTTATTCAAAAACATTTTTAAAATACATAGAAAAAATTAATACAACTTCAGTCTTTAAAACATTTTTCTTTTCACTCTGATTTAAAACATAAAAAACACGTAGAAGCACCACCATGTTGCACGATTCCTTCTTCCCACCAACACACACGGGGACACACACACACAGAGTCCTTATCACAGAGGTTATTCATAAGCTTATGTCCAAAGCTACTAAGAGCCAAGCCTGACAGCATTTAGGTATTTATACTGCTGTGTTTATATAGATGAAGGAAATGTACCGCATGAGCTGCTTCTCCTGCCCTGGAGGCCGGCATTCAAGAAGGCAAATCTACTGAGGACATTCGTTCCAAGCGCTACAAATCTCTTCCCATAAAAAAAGATCACAATATCCAAATGGAAGCAAGTCCCAGATTCAGAGGAACCAACGATGTATTTGAGCTGACTGCCACAGATGAGAAAGCCTTATGAACTGTAAGCAGTGAAGCAGAAGATGCTTTCTAATACATTTAACCCCGTGACATTTGAATAAAAGGCAGATCTTGAGATTTCAGTGTGCTGTTGTACAGGAGGCATGTAATATTATTTTCCTGATCTGGAAGTGGCACTACATAATGTCACTGCAATCTAGTCCCCACTGAATTCGCATTCAGAAATGTTATACAATCTATTGTCAGACTGTAGAATAGAATTCTATCAAATATTAAAAATTCAGTTTAATAGATCTCATTTTTGTCTGGACAACCTGAAAAAGTTACTCAAGAAAATCCAACTAGTCATCTAACTGAAAGCAGAGAAAGTTTTGATAAAACAGGAAATGCCTTGGCAGTATAATCCCAAATTTATGAGCTATGGTTCCACAATATGACTTTCATCCTGAGAGATTAAGCTGTACTCTTCTACGTAAATAAAAACATTACAGAGAGATTTTTTTTAATTCTACTAAACTACCATCAGTGATCCAACAACGTCTGGGATAAAACACATCCAAAAATACATGTAAACTGTGTTCTAAGGAACATAAATTGTGACAGAAACAAAAATCTAGGAAAAATACACAGAGATAAGTAACTGAAGGGCTGTGAGAAACAACTAATTCTTAAACACGTATTTTTTAAAGAGCATAAATCTTTTCTCTTTGGAAGCAAACTTATGCAGGAATAGTCAACAGATATTAATATATTCACCATGGAATAAGAGGAAAATCTACAATAGGTTTCAGGAAAAGCTGGATGAGATTATTAGCATTACTAAGCATAAAGGACTATTACTAGGTATTCTGTCTCCAATGTAATATGCAAGGGAAAAAAAAAAAACTTGTTCTTTATTTCCATTCCTTTACATAACAAAGCCAACATCCTTTTGGGCATCTAAATTAGCTATTAAGATTCTGCCAAGAGAAGACAACTACCCCCTGGAAGGCTAGTCTACACCAGCACCTATCAGTGTGCATTAAGAAATACAAATCACTCTTCCCCTGATTTATCTAAGGGTACCAAAAGCACAAATCATGTGTAGCTACACAAATATAATAAATTACCACAAGCAGTGTGTCTGGGAAAGAAATTGATTCAGAACCTTTATAAACAAAAAGAATGACAAGAAAGCATCTGAAATAAAGAAAAACAGGGTGCTTACTTACTGGAAATGGAAATTCCACTACACTTTATACCTAAGAATACTAATACATTTAATGAAGGAAGTTTTATCCTGATTTCTTTTAGCCTACTTCTTTCTCCTGCCCTTTAAGGATAACAACTAAACTAAAGCTAACTAATATGCCATAATAAGACTTGAAGGACATGTTTCAGCAAGGACCAACAAAAAGTACGTAAAAGATTTTGCCCTAAAATTCTACCCACTTCACCTACTTTCTCGAAAGATAAATCTGGATTAATAACTTTGCTAAAAGTAGTGCTCTCTATATTTCTTTACAGATTCAAGCTTATTGCTTGCTGAGAGCCTTTTCAAAAGGAAAGCCACACAAATCACAGGACGGCTGGGGTTGGAAGGGACCTCTGGAAATTATCTAGTCCAATCCCCTTGCTCAAGCAGGCTTGCCTAGAGCAGTTTGCACAAGGTCATTTCAGGTGGGTTTTGAACATCTCCAGGTAAGGAGAATCCAAAAACCTCCCTTTACAGCCTGTTCCAATGCCCTGTCACACACCCATAGAAGTTTTTTCCTAATATTTAGATGAAACTCCCTGTGTTTTGAATTTGTGCCTTCTGCCCCTTGTCCTATCACTGGGCGCTACTGAAAAGTCTGCCACCATCATCTTGACACCTGCCTTTAAGATATTTGCATGCAGTGACAAGATCCCACCTCATCTTAACAACCAGCTAAAATAAATTACAGCAGGAAACTACTATTAATGTGCTTCACTTTATGGTTTTCAACAGTAAAAAGTGCTCATAATTCCTTTTTGGCTGTGTTTCCTGTTTTTCTTTTTTGCTATATACACAGAATGATTCTAGGTCAACCCACTCAAGAAAGCCCTGATTTTTTGGGAGAACAACCCCTTTATGCTCCTGACCTTTTTAAGAACATCTTTCCCTTGTCAAACTTGAAGTATGCCAACAGGTCAAGCAGTTTCAACTGACTCTTTAATTGTTATTAGAACATCAATTCAATTAACATTCCAAAAGTGATACTTTGGCACAAGTCACTTAAAACAATTCTTCCAAAGAAGTTCACTTAAATGGGCCTTTTATTGTTAGGACAAATAGCACACTGAGAAATTATGCAAGAATGTCAGCGTGGTGTGCTGCACATCACATGCCAAACTCTGGAACATGTGGGTAATGACCTACAGGATCATCTGAGCCTGAAACGAAGATGGGTTGTTGTAACATGCTTTTCTTCAGCAAAAAGGCCCACACAAAAACCTGTTTAATAAAAATGGCAAAACAGAAAATAATGAGATTTTTTTTTTTTGCTATAGATTAGTTTTATTTCATATTCTCCAATAAGATTATCAATCTAGGCATGTCCTGGTAGAAGCTCCAAAATAAAAGCCTAGTCACCACTTTTTTTTCTGTTGTGCTGAAGAAATGCCTCAAAAGCCATGTACAATTCACAGCCCACTTCTAAAGAACCAACAACTGAAACATGGGTAAAAATTTGCTGTGTTTTTTTTTTGACAGCTAACAGTGATAGTGTATGGTTAAATGTGCTTTTAAGTAAAAAGCTTAATTTTCTAAAGGCAGCTAAACTAAAAGCAGATGCCTAGCAGCTTACACCAGTGCCAATCAATCTGTTACATCTTGCAGAGCATTCTGAGTCCCAGAGGTATCCAAAAAAGCTGATTACTGCAGATGAAGCCTTTCACCCATACCTCAACTATAATAAACATCCCTCAGTCATCTTGTCAAATCCTGTATTATTCGGTCATGAATTTGTTTAAATATTCCCACAAACTTTTTTAATCCAGCCCTAAAGAGCAGTTTGTCCATTTTCATTCCATAACTGGTAGTGAAGACTTGCATTACTGGTTCCCAATGACAGACCCATCAGACACGCTCCCTGAAAGGAGATCAAGTTTATATGGGAGAGAATAGAAGAGGAAAGAATAAAATCATAAAGAAAAAAATATTTACAGAGCATGACCAAGGACCAAGTGTAATCCTCATTTAAATTTGACCTCCTGCATAATAAAGATGATAGAATTTCATTCCGTCCTTACCTTGTGACTTTGTATAGAATTTGTATTCTATAAAACAGCTAAGAAGGTGTGTGGCATATGTGGCAAAAGCCACAGCCCCACAGGCTCAAGACTGGTGGGCACAGCCTGAGGTTGCCACTGTCTGAGTCGTACTCCTGCTCAGGGTGAGCTTTTTGGTTCACCCCCAGCATCCCTTGCACCTTCGTTTACATGTTTCAGTTCATTGGTTGGCTGCCACATTACTTCATGTTCTGGATAAGGTTATGTTCTAGAAACTTCATTGCAGTTCGGTTCTCTATTGGTTACATGCAAATCCTTGTACCTCAATTGGTTACTTTCCCCTGCTGCCCCACAGTCCTTGCTCCTGGTTCCTGAAGCTTTCAGCTCTCCCGGATTGCCGTGCTGCCTCTCCTGGACCCCGGACCCTCTCCTGCCTTCCCTGCTGCCTCTCCCAGGGAAATAAAAGAGCTGGAAATCACACCAGGGCCCTTCTCTCTGGCCTTTATTCTTGCCTGCACCCGCACCATCAACCTGGGGCTCTCTCTCACACAGAGGAGCCAGCACTAAACAAAGCTGCCGGAGCATGCCCTGTGTTTGGGGACACTGCAAGCTGCAGCCCCCAGGAAACCAGGGTCACTCCCAGAATAACACTGAGTGGCCTCGAGCAGACCCCCAGAGCCAGCGTTAAGAAGGGAAAGTTAATGTCCCAAAAATTAGCTTGTTGGAGTTCAGCTTTCAGATTCTGAATTTTGATAGACTTTCAGTTTCCCAAAGTATCCTCTTCAAAAACCAAACAAAAATCCCCCTCAAACACCAAAATAAAAAACTCACATTCCCCAAAACCGAAAAGTACTCCACACTCCTCCCTAAAAGGTATTCCTCCTATAACTTAACCTCCTTCTTGTTAGGCCAGATAAATTAATATTTTTTCACTCAGACTCTTTGCCTCTGGCATATTTCTCTAAACTCATAACCATACCTCTAGCTCTTTTGTCCCATCTTTCCATATTATTTTATTACTAAGAATGTAAAAAGAGTCTCACTGAAGTTATGATGTTACTTAAATTCTTGACTACTTTAATGTCTGCCTGCACTTGCTATACTTTTCAGAACAGCTCATAAGTTCTGGGACACCACGAGGTACAAAGAACTTGGTTTGCCATCTACTACCAACTCCATGGACCTTGCAGCATATATTGTTGCCCAATGACTCTAGCTTAACCTGTTGTCAGCATCCCATAACATTAGTCTCTCTTATTTGCAGCCTTATACATTTGTTCAATCTGTATCTTTCTAGCTGTAATAATATTTTTATAAAAAGATTTAGAAACTGAGTGCCTTTGGACTAAATACATAGTTACGGTTTCTATAACCAGCAATGCCTTCAGCTGCACAACTCCTACATAAAGAGGAAGAAATACTACTGACAGAACATTCCTACTTATCTACAAGATATAGCCCATTAACTAGTTTTAGCTTTTCTGGAATAAAATAATACCTGGAATCTGTTCTGCTACATAAATGCAAAATTATTTTTCTTCCTGGCAAGAACAAATCAGAACTTATCATTCCAATAATGAAATTAAGACTGAGCTTCTAAACTCACAAGAATTTTAATTTTAAAATAAAAGTTCCCATAGAAACACCAGTATGTTTTATATCCAAAGCTATCATATTTCAAAAAAACACTAAAATGTTTTCTATTTGAAGTTTTAAACGTCATCATATTATGTCTAGCAACGGAGAGTATTACATAGAGAAAACCTCTTAACCATGCTACATAGCATGTTTTTGCCAACAAAAACTTTGGGTAGACCTGCAGGAAAAAAAACCACAAAAAACAAAACAAAACAAAAAAAAAGCACAAAAAACCCAAGATCCCATTGATGTGTCTACAATCCTGAATAACGTTTACCTTTAGCTAGATTAGATTTACCTTTTCCAAACCATTCATTTTATTTAGTTCTCTTTATGTACTGTGCTCATTTCTTGAAAAGGGGATAACCCCAGAAGATTCAAGCAGTTCATGTATTTTCAGCTTTCTGGAAGAACCTTGTAAAAGATGAACAGAACTAGCCCTGCCAGACCAGCAAGCATATCAAGCATGCATCTTCAACACAAACTAAAAAAATGACACCAGTATTTATCTATTTCCTTCTGAAATCTCACAGTTGTGAAGGGAAATGTTTTATCTAAGCACTGATATCTGGCAAAAGAAATGAGGGCATGACAGATTGATGGGACATTACCCTCCTGCCTACAAGCAAATGCTCCATCAGAACTCCAGCTGAAATCTAGTATCAACACCATGTCTACTGAAAACACGGCAGGGTGCTTGAAAGTTAAATTTATTAAGCTCCTGTATGCCTGTACTGAAATGTATGCCTGTACTGAAATAAGAGCAGGAATTCAACAATAAAACTAGAAATCTAAATCTGAGTAGGTAAAATGTAAGCATTGATGTAAAATTCTTCTGAAACCATGTGTCTAAAATAAAATTTGAAACTGCTGCTTAAAAAGAAGTGGTCACTTGGCAGCTTTCCTTAAAGAAAATATGATCAGAAGCAAATCATAAGGGGGGTGGGGGGTTGAGAAGAAACCTTATATTTACTTTGGAAGAGTTCTGAAGGAAGCAATATCACTGAACATTTTACTGTAGCAGCAGAGCTCGATGGTCAAATATTGCTCAGCAGTGAGTAACAAAGAGGCCAGTTACAGGACAGGGCTGTACAACAACCTGACTTGGGCAAGACACTCACTTCTGGCCGGTGAGAGAAGCTTTTCAGCTTTAACACCTGCTGGAACACTAATCCATCCCCTCAAAGAGAAGTACGTTCTACAGAAAACCAATTCATTTTCTACAGAGTGAGTTTCAAAAACAGCTGGTTTTTCTTTCCAGTACCTGAAAACTGATACTTTTTCCTTAAATTTACAACTCATTTCCACAGGGGTACAGGCACTGCAGATGAGCCCACTTCTCCACACAATTTCCAAGCAGAGGCTGTTGCCAGACTCTTAACTTCAGAGTCACTCAGAAAGGAGACCTTCAAATCCCACACTCCCTACCAAAGCTTGCTCTTCAAACTAAGGAGCAAGTCCTTAGCTCAGGCAGGAATGTGTGGCCAGGTGTACTTTAGCACAGTCTGACTGGCACTGCAGGCCAGGAGATCACTCCACACTTACTGGATGTTTTATGTTGCTCAATAAGGAGCTGACAAGTTAGCTTAGTGTGCTGGTTGGGCTGGGGCAGAGTAAATTTTCCTTCACGGTACCCAGTAGGGGCTGTGTTTTCACATTTGTGCTGCTGATCGGGAAACTGTGTGGATAACATAGGGATATTTTAGCTGTTGCTGAGCAGCACCTGCACAATGTTAGGGCCTTTCCTGTTTCTCATATACTTCAATATATCCTTTAAGTAACACATAATACATACTTTAACTAAAACATAACTTAAGAAAGAAATCTTGAAGGTGTACAAGCAGGCCATCCTTACGTGCTGAAAGATGATGTAGCCTACCTGGACTTCAACAAAACCTTTGACACTGTCTCCCATGGCATACTCCTGGAAAAACTGGCAACCCACATCTTGGAAAGGTGCACTCTTCACTGTGTTAAGAACTGGCTGGATGGGTGGGCCCAGGGAGTGGTGGTGCATGGTGAATGGTGCTGCATCCAGTTGGCATCTGGTCACTAGCAGTATCCCCCAGGGATCAGTGTTGGGCCTAGTCCTGTTTAATATCTTTCTTGATGATCTGGGTGAGGAGGTTGAATCTACCACCAGCAAGTTCACAGATGATACCAAGCTGGGTGGGAGTGTTGCTCTGCTGGAGGGTAGGAAGGTTTGGCAGAGGGACCTGGGCATGCTGGATCAATGGGCTGAGACCAATGGCACGAGGCTCAACAAGAACAAGGGCCAGGTCCTACACTTTGACAACAACAACCCCAGGCAGAGCTACAGGCTGGAGGCAGGGGGGTGGACAGTGGCCCAGCAGAAAAGGACCTGGGAGTGCTGGTCAACAGCACCTGTCCTATGAGGAATGGCTGAGGGAGCTGGGGTTGTTTAGCCTGGAGAAGAGAAGGATCAGCAGAGACCTTATTACCCTCTACAACACCTGAACAGAGGTTGTAGCCAGGTGTGGGTCAGCCTCTTCTGGGCAACCAGCAACAGGACAAGAGGACATAGACTTAAGCTGCACCAGAGGAGGTTTAGGTTGGACATTAGGAATAAATTCTTCACAGAAAGGGTGATTAGGCATTGGAATGGGCTACCCAGGGAGGTGGTGGACTCACTGTCCCTGGAGGTGTTTAAGGAAAGACTGGATGTGGCACTGAGTGCCATGGTCTAATTGATATGGTGGTGTTCAAAGGTTGGACTCGGTCTCAAAGATCTTCCAACCTAGTTGATTCTGTGATATCACCCAACCAGTGAGGGGGCTAGGGTGCACAAGAAATTGGGAGAGGACACAGGCAGGACAGCTGGACCCAATTGACCAGAGGGATATCCCACACCATACGGTGTCACACTCAGCACAAAGCTGGGGGAAAGGAGTAAGAAGTGAGGGGATGTTCAGAGTAATGGCACTTGTCTTCCCATGTCAATGTTACACGTGATGGGGCCCTGCTTCCCTGGAGATGGCTGAACACCTGCCTGTCAATGGGAAGTGAGGAATGGATTCCTTGTTTTGCTCTGCTGGCACATGCAACTTTTGCTTTACTCACTAACCTCTTTATCTTAATCCACGATTTTTCTCACTTTAATTTCTCCAGTTCTCTCCCCCATCCAGTGGGGCAGAGCAAGCAAGAGGCTGCTTGGGGCTTAGTTAAGACTGCCCTCCAAAATGTATCTCAATAAGCACTGTGAAATTCTACCACTCGTCAGCATTCCTGCCAGCTCTCAGAAGAATTGTTAAATCCGAGTCTGCCCAGTATCTCACAGACAATAAATTCTTCCTGTTTTTCTTCATTCTTTATTCCTGTTTTAAGCTGAGCTAGATTTTTAAACTTCCTCATTAGATACTTCGCAATAGCCTTGGCTCTTTACAACCTCTTTTTTTATAATCCCATAGGATTTTTTGCAGAATGGTAGCTACATACATACCAAGTTAATCAGTACAATTGGCTAAATGATTTTTTGAGTGAGGAAACACCATAAACTTAATAAACATCTAAATTAAGGGCACTGACATTTTAGAGAAGAAAAAAAGAGTTTATTGTTACTGATTGCAGACTCTCTCTGGAGCAAGTTTTGTATCCAACCATACATAGAATTAAATGGGCTACTCTTTTAGAAACATGCCTCTTTTTCCATATTATCACTTTAACCCCAAACATATTATATGTATTTCTGCCTCCTGGCTGTCAGCCTTCAATTCCCTTCTTCACAAGTATATGAAACCAAACACCAACAAGCAGCTTTTTTGTACTTTTTTGTACACACCCACCTAATGAGAGTCACACATGACAACACAGTAAGTTAGCTTTCTTCCACAGACCCACAGGAGAGCTTCAGAGCTTGCTGCCCAGAGAGGCTGTGGATGCTCCATCCCTGGAAGTGTTCAGGGACAGGTTGGATGGTGTCCTGAGTAAGGTGATCTAGCGGGTAGTATCCCTACTTATGGCAGGGGGGTTGGAACTAGATTATCTTTAAGGTCCCTTCCAACACAAACCATTATCGATCCATTTACAAGAGCATAAGCTATGGCAGTACATATTTTCCATCAGCCCCACTTTCATGATAGTTCTTTCCAGTAATATTTCAAAAGCACTAGCAGCAAAGATAGGCCAACAGAACCCAGCACTGCCCCACAGTGCTCCACTTCAGGGCCATCCCAGGACATCAGCCAGAGTCTTTTAAGAACCTGCAAGGACCTCAGTATTTAGATGGTCCCAGGGATCTCCAGGCTGTTTCTACCACAGCATCAGGCCACCAGAAGCAATTGCTTTTCAGTCTCCAGTAATCAGCTTGGAAGGTCACATATCACTGGGAATACACCTTCCAACCCTACCACACAGCCAGAGACCATTCTCTTCTTCCACAGCTGCTGTACAGCTTTGTTCAGTACAGACAGTGGGGTACTACAATGTACAGAGAGACCCAAGTACATTGGCCATGCTTCCTTTTGAAGATAAAATTAATTACTAGGCTCATATGTAGGCAGCACCTCAAGCACTATTTCCATAAATCTTTTATTCTACTAGTACACTTCCAGGCTGATTAGGAGTAGAGGACAGGAAAAAGAGAACTAGAAGTATTTCCAGAGGCCTAGCTTTTACAAAACTAAAGTTAGTGTAAGGCAGCAGCTTGACACACTTACTAGTGAAGAGGGGTGTAGCAGCCCGAAGCCTGGCGGCCTGGGGCTGCTTGTGAGAGAGCCTTCTTTCCCATGTAAGTTATGAAAAACAGTAAGATTATGAAGTTATGAAAAACCTGTTGTTTTCCACAGCTGTTGTGGGTCCAGGCATGATATGTTTTGATTTGGGTGGTGTAGAACTCCACCAACCATAGCAGGGGGTGGTTGGACACTAGCAAATCATCTGCCTGGGTTCCTCCCTTATAAAAAGGGAATAGGACAATAAACAGGGCTCGCTCTCTGCTCTGCTGCAGACCAAGCTGTGTTGTCGTGTCCTTATTGCACCATTGTGACAGAGGGGGAAGGAAAGTCATCTATAAAACACAACATTCACATTCCAAAAAACAGTCCAGGTTTCACAAAAACATATTTGAGAGCTGGCAGGCTGTTTCGTCAGAAGTGACCTTCTGTGTCACAGGTTTCAAAAGTGAGGAATGATTTTTGCACACATAACACAGTTGTCCAAAATGCTTCAGGAATCTCTGGTTATCAGATCAATAGCAGGCACCTGCAGACGGTCTGGCCCTGCAGATACTTGATAAGTGTCTCTTATTTAAAGTTAAATCATCTTTTGGTGAAATGGAACTGAGGTGCAGTAGATAACTATATGCTAGTTCCTGATTTGTAACACTGAGTTTAACTTCAAAGCAGCCTTCAGTAGCAATTTGAAAAATACTTAAACCTTGCTAAGTGCATAGACATAAAGGCCTGTGGATCTTGCAAATTGAATGAAAAAATCTACTTTTTTATTTTTTTGAAGAGAAACTTGTAATAATAACACGGGACATAAAATTAGGGCCACTCATTATGATTTGTTTCAATGTTTTCAATGATTTATAGGCAAGTTGTCAACTAAAAACAATTAATTCATGCATAATTAACCTTGAAGGAAATTATAACTGCTACTAATCCTTACCAATTACCATTAGTTCCCATTCAGTTGAAATCTTCTTCACTGGGTGCTTCTAAATAGTTGCTATTTGCCAAAAGCAGGAGGCAGTTCTGGTTATCCAGTGGGTTGCCTTCAGCAAGTATCAGAAGTGGGAGACTGTGCCAGACATAATGCTGCTACCTGGGTTTTGTGGGAATGTATTTAAAACTTGCCCATATCAGTGAGATAATTTTATCACAGGACATGTGGCTTATGTTTTCAGAGCTTATGCTGACTAAGATAAACAGATGGTTTACATCTCCAGCACTACTTCTCCCTTTTAATTCTACTTCCAGCTTCTCTGACTACACACTGAAGAGCATACATAGCATCCACAGTTTAGGGGCATTAATTTGAGAATTAAAGAAACTGTAACCAGACAACAGACATGGTAAATAATCGATCTCATCTCAATAATGTTCTCCAACTTGGTACAAAGGGAGTACCACTAAAAATAATGAACAACTAAGTTCTGGACTTTCTACACAAAATAAGCTACAAAGAGCAATTTTACCACTGTCCAGTGTCTGTCCATTCAACCCTCATACCAAGAGGGTAAGCTACTTACGGAAAGGCAACTGCTTACAGATTTGTTTCCACTGCATCCTTTCCTTTCATAATTAGGGCAGTATCTGTAGGTCACAAAGTGTTCTGTCACTCAGAAAGAAGATAGACACTAACAGTTCCTCTTCCATTGTGCTTCCAAGAATTGAAGCGAAAAAAGAAATTGAGCAGGACAATGTGGAAAGTGCACACAAAGTCAGAACAGGAAATGAGATAAGGGAAAAACATGCAAATGTAATACATACAGCTATCTGCTGCAGGACGGGGAAAGCTCATGTCCTAAAAACAGTCTTACAGTCTCATAAAAATAAGAAGTAATACTGGTAGGAGGGGCTCAGCAGTTTGAGACATTTTTAGTTTCACAAAACCAGAGATTTATTTTTCAAATAAGCGACAACCTGTACCAGGAAGAAAAACAAACTAAAAAAATAAATTCACTCTCATTATACCAGTGGGGATTTTCTATTTTGTTTTAAACAATCTAAGTCTCACTTGCAGCAAACCACAAGATTTGTTGATTTCTTTTATGAGGCTTGAAAGATGCTGAGTCAACTACACAAAGCTTTTTCTTTCATTTGTTTTTGTAACTATAAACCACTACAGATGCTGGTGATTTCTCCCTTTTCTGAATGAACCGAAAACTTTGCTTTTTTTGAGAGCAAATGATGGGTGGAGAATAAACAAAAAATGCTCTAGAATATTACTGAGAGCTTTATTTCTGCCACCAACAATTAAGAGAGTAACAACAGATTTACATGTCCAGATCACAGGCCCCCACTATGAAGAAAAGAACTGAACTTTTGAGGCATTTCACAACATAAGGCATTAAATTGCACAAAGCTTCAGTCCCATCACTGAAGGAACCTGCACAACCAGAAAGGGAAGTCAGTGAGCCTAAACCCCTCAGGGAAAGGGATGCAGGGAGCAGGAGCTCAACTGAAGGTCATTGCAACCAGGGAACATCAGCACACCTATATGTTTTTATACAGCTGTCTGTTGCATAAAACAGGCTAAAAAACAGAAGCTGAAGCCAAGTTAAGAGGGGACAGGCAAGCAAATATCTTTATTTGGGAGGTCCTCTGAGAACAAACTTCAAAGGCAGGGGAAGGGCCCCACCACAGACCGATACAAGGCCCCAAGCCTTGAAAAAGCGACAAAGATGTAAAAACTCCAACTGTGCAGCAGTCAGTCTTGGTATATATCATAGGTTTAGCAAATTAACATCATTGACAAAAATCTCCCAATTAGAAACAGAGTTAATGGAGTGCCTTCATTGTGGTAAATCCCCATTGGATTCTACCATCCCTCTGTAAACTTCCTATTTCAATTGTCATAGGACAATGGAATGTTCTCTGCTCAGGAATACTAGGGTGACAAAGGGTTCTGTTATGTCTGGGGTATAGGATGTTACTGGCTACAAGTTACTAAATAACTACAGTGGAAAATTACAGGAGTTCTTATATAGAAAAGTAGAGAAAGTAAAAATCCCCCAGCATCATGTCCTTGAGTGGATTGGGAACAGGAGCTTAAGCAAAAATCAAAGGTGGTTGAATCCATGTAGAAAAATTATTACACAATGCATAAGCAGCATTTAGATATTTCTTTTGTTTTAAAGGCAATTTCAATCTACCTAACTTTTGCTTTACATTCTTCAGGAAGTGTCCTACACATTCATTTCCCTTGCCCTGCCTCCCAGCCTGTTTCTTTGCTGCTTCTAGTTAGTGTATTCTTACAGGAAGAACATTTTCCACATGGTCTAATTAAGCTATCCTTATTTTCCAGATTATTACATAAGTAAGAAAAAAAACCCCTCATGTATTTAAATATATATGGTTGAATATTGTATATGACTAAAAACTCATAGGTAATCATCAGCTGCAGAATGTAAATCAAAGAATATCCTACTGTTGCCTTAGGTTTTAACCCTTATATTTTTCAAATTCTGTATTACCTGGCGTGTATGCTTTATAGCTCGTTAGTTGCTGTTCTCTATAGACATAACAGTGCCTCTCTGGGCTTGCTCTTCAAGGACTCTTAGACTGCCCAGGCCCAAGCTTCTAAAGCGGGGAGAGCGAGCTATGGGCGCTAGGGGGAAATTGCAAAGTTTTAATTGGTGAATTTATGCTGATATGCAAATGGACCAAACCTATAAATGTGTGGAGAACTCGTGACTCGACATCCATTTTGGGTGATGCCCCTGGGGTGCTTTGTCTGCCCTAAATATACCTTTGAAGGCCTTTTGAATAAATACCCACCTTTTATTCCCATACTCCTGACTAGTCTCAGTTTTTGGGCTATCCTTTTCAGGCAACACTATTATTTCAACTGCACTGAAGACCACTTTTTTTAAACTAAGTATGTATGAGTGGTTGGATGGCGAGACAACATCCTTTCTCTGTATTTTGTAAGAATTTCCTGAAGAACAAAAACAGTGGTTAGGAATATTAAATCATGTAACAGAATACAGAAAATATGTCAATGTGCTGAAAAGAAAGGCTAAGGGACCAGGGAGAAGTATCTACATCAGATGCTTAATCCTCATTGAACAAAATTATTTCGATATTCCAATTTTCCATTCATTGATCTGTAAACCAGAAAAAAAAAGGATAAAGGACATATTGTCTGCAACTGAGGTCACAAGAAGTTACTTCTATGATAGAAAACAAAACAAAACCAAAATAAACAAATTAAAAGGGTGGAACAGAAAAAAAACTGAAAGCACAGAAGCTTTAATTCATATAATGTTCGAGTACCAAAAATTGTAATTGTCTGTACTCCTGAAGTCCTCTACATGAACTTTCTGCCATGCTACAAACTAGATGAATGTATTTTTTCTGTAATGGAATTGTTGAAAAGGCAAAAGCTGACATCCGCATTTTTGTGGTTTCGCTTTATCTATAAAACAGTAATAAATTCAAGCTCACATACATAGGTCTTTAGGCTCTCAGCAGAGATCTTCCATGAATAGCTTCTTGGTGGCCCATGCAAATCCAACTTCAATTCTCATCTGCTTCCTAAGAGATGGAAAGATATACTAGAAGATTTACAAACACATCTGATGACCTATCTCTCTTTTTAAAACCATGTTAATAAGCAGTGTTCTAGATTTGTTTCTCTACACACCCAGGTAGGTGTGGAAATCTTGTGTGCTTATTGAGTTTGTTACCCAAAAGGAAGCTGTCTTGAATCTTCTGTGATGTAGGATGGTAAACTACTTATGTTAAGAATTCAAATCAAGAGCAAAAAACCCACTCATTTCCTTTGACCACCTCTGCTCTCTGCAGCATCACTGCATAAGTTAAGTTTAATCACCAAGCTGAAATCTCATTTCCTATGCATGTCTTCAGGTACTGAATATGAAGTTACAGTTAATCAAGCACAGGGAAAGGAATTTATCACAGCTTTGAGGCCTTTTGATCAACCCCCTGGATGTTGTACCCAGTGTTTCCCTGAAAGAAAGGAAATCATTCAGACCTGGAAGAGAAAACTATTACCCTGTTCCATCATTTTTAATGGCTCCAAATGTATCCACAACAGACTCAGCGTCTTTCTAGATGGAAACCCAAACAAAGGTTACTTGTTTGGATATTTTGCAATAGCACAATGTGACTCAGATGAGGGATTACTAAGTGTACCTTCAGTTCAGGCAGTAAAACACTGCCACTTGGAAGCTCACATGGCCAGTGGTTTCAAAACGAGACAGCAGTTGCAGTGAGGCAAACAATTAATCTAGATATAAGATGTGATTGCAGTGTGAAGCAAAGATACTTAAACTAACCTAGAGAGCGTCAGGAGCAGCTCAGCCAAGGCACTGTGAGGCTGGTTTTGAGTCTCCCTGGTTTTGACATTTGTGTCACCATAGTGTGCGTGTACCAAAATGAAACTATAAATGTCCTCACCATACATGAGCACTCAAAGTAGCAACTGTAGAACAACTAGCAGCTAGTTACCTGCCCCACACTTGTATTTTAAGCACCCAGTGTCCTCTTTCTTCCAAACTAGAGTAAAAGTTCATTGCATAGCTCATCTGCACAGCTCCAGAGTGACATGCCTGCGGACAGCGGTCCCACTGTGCTGGCGTCAGTCAAGCCGTGTCCCGCCCGTCCTCTCGATGATTGGTTTGGGTCAGCATTCTGCCTCTGTTCCCTAGATTTTAAAAGAGCATTGCAAGTTCAGATGCATGCCTTTTTTCTCCTGTACGTGTTTGCAATAAACCTGGACTGCTGTACTGGAGAGGCCCCTCCGAACCATCTCTTTGTCTCTGTCGTGCTTACACCACGAGGTGTGGGATCGCAGCTCCAACGCCCCTGCACTTACTGCCTCCGTACTCCAGCAAAGAGGAGCTGGGAGCAGCACCGAAGGGTGCTGGTTCCAGTCAACCCAGTGGGCTTTGTGCAGCATTTTAAACCCACTACCTAGGTGTGGCAATCCAGTGCACTCTTTCACAACAAAACCATGTTTCCAGGGATGGTCTAAAGCTTAGACCTTTATTCCTTCCTCTGAACCTGCTTCAGAGTCTTTAGCTACAGAGCTCACTGACAGTGAACTCTCTTTAGGAATTCTGTCCCTTCAGACCTCCACTCTTAAGATTTCCTTTTTAAAGATATGAAAATAAATAGCCTATAACCATATACAGTAATCTCAGGGAAGCCACGCTACGTGTGTATGAGGCACTGGTCCTCAGCCATCATTGTTTTACATAAAACAATTATGAGCAACTAATTGAGGCCAACATAATATTCTGCAAAATATTTTTTCTAAGGGCAGAAAGAAAACAAAAAATTAAAAATAAATTTTAAAAAAAATCACAGACTTGGTGGTAACTGGCCCCCAAGCCATGACTCACCAGCAACAATCTTAAGGCATTTTATTCTTCACAATTTCCAATCTGTATGTTGTTTAGTTCCTGCCTCTTAAGCGCAGGTACATACTGCATTCCTCACTACATGCTCCCTGATGCCCAAGACACTTTTTGAGGTGATATCCCCTATGTCCTTCCAACAAGAAACCTCCTCAACTAAAGATACCTCACTACACATTCAGCAACACCCAGCCCCAACTGCTGCCAACATTTCATCAGGTTCAGAAAGACACCTGCATCAGAACCCTCTGGCTTTGACTGACCTACCCAAACATCTCACCTGCAGCTTCTTTTCCCCTGCTGTAATCCTCTACTTCCAAAAGTCAAAACCAGAAGAATATCAGAGTAACTACTGTCAGTCTTCACTTGTGAGGAAAATATGTCACTTAAATCCCACTCTTCTTTGTTCTGTTTCAGTATGAGGAAGGACCATGTTTCCTCCCTACCTACTGCCAGTTTGCATATTGTTCACCACACAGGGGAATGTTTGGTTACAGGGCAGCAGGGAGAAAAGCCTTCCTAGGCTGATCTTACACTCTAAGGACCAAGTCACATCCCATCCCAAGTTTCCTCTGAGAACTAAGCTAAGTCACTGCTTTTACAAGGAAATGAAATAAAGCTGCATCAGAAGTTCAGATTGGACATTAGAAAAAGGTTCTTCACTGAGAGGGTGGTCAGGCTCCCAACAGCACCAAGCCTGTCAGAGTTCAGGAAGCATATGAAGGCCACTCTTGGTCATATGGTTTAGTTTTAAGTAAACCTGCAAGGAGCAAGGAACTGGACTCGTTCTTTATGGGTCCCTTTCAGCTTGAGACATTCTTTGATTCAGTGTGCACAAGGCAGTGTTCATCAACACAGATAGATTCTGAAAAAAAAAACAAAAACAAAAACAACCAAACCTACAAAAACCTCAAAGCCTCACTAAGCAAGGGAGGAACCTAATTCTTCTCTACCAGGGGGAATCTAACACATCTTACCCAGCTAAACATTTGCACCTTGCCTGAGAAAGCTCAGCACAGGCAGTGCCTGCACTGCAGCCTATCCAAGCCCAGTAGTGAGAGACCAGAAGCTGTGAGTAATTCACACGTGCTCACCAGCACTGATAACATCAGACATCAGCAAACCAGTCACGAGAGGTGTTAAGGACTCATTAGGCAGATACACTGCAGTTGAACCAAGGCACAGAAAAGCGTTTTCCAGACTATGTTTATGTCCTTTGTCCCTAACTATACTAGCTTTGACAAGCAAAAAGAAAATACAAATGTATCTATACGCAGGTGACAAATAAATGGGTGGAAGGTGTAAAAATATGAACAGATAGCTGAATATTTGCAGAAGAAAATAAAGTCAGTTCTTGTTGAAAGATAGCTCAAGATGAGAGGAAGGAAAAGAAGGAAAGGCTGCTTTCCCAGTTAACCTTTCTATTTCCCCACTGTAATGCTGCGTGAATATCTGTTGGCAGGTTCAAAACTCAGCCTCTTCAAATAGAATTACAGGATCCTGATGTGAGTTTCTTAAAATACTGGTCATTCATTTACCAGTTGACTGCTCTAATACTAAGCCAGCAACACAGGGGACACAACCACACCACTACTAATAATTAAGAAACCTTGCTGCTGGGGCATTACTTATCTGCCAGATGAACAAATGTCAACTTAAAGAGACTGAAATCTAACACACAAAAAAGTTTTACCTTTTGAAATACCAAGGCATCAGAAAACATGCCTGAACAACCAAAACACTCCTACAATATCATTAGCTGTAGATCACCACACATCATTATTCCAGATTTAATGGTGGAGTAGGACCAAGACCCGCAAAACTTCAGGAGGTTTTATGCTGCCAGACATAAAAAACTACATGCTATCTCAGAGCTGCATACCATCAGCACCCAGCAGGAAGTTTTACTTTACTGCAGCTGCTGTCAGCACTGCCTAGAAGATACATATATATATATTTACACACACACAGATAAATATATATAGCTTTGACATCCTGAGCATCCAACCCCCAATCCTTTCTTGTGAGAAAGTTCTTCTCACTGATGCTGTTGCTTACTTTCCTTGTTCCAAAAAAATACTACTTTAAACAAACTAGTAAGAAGGTCCCAAAGCATGTATTCAAATGCTTTAGACTAGGCCTCTATCCAGCAAACTAGTTCTTTAAAACATGCTAAAAGTGTAGTTTCTTTCTTTTCTATAGTCTTTTTTTTAGTTCTTTTTTTAGCTCTTTTTTTAGTTTCTTTGAATTAAGGGATCTAAAGAGAAAACAAACCAATGTAATTGGTTGCATCAGAATGTAAGGAGTAAATAATTCTATACACCAACCACAAATGCAACAGCAGCCATGCTGTTCAGACATTCAGACACAAGACTGTCTATCCAAGCCTCTGACAATGGAGAAACAGTCAAAAGCAGATGGCTAGGGAAAGAAGAACTTTGAAACATGGTAAGCATATGATACTTCTCCCAAGTATTCCTCCATCTGTGGCTTATTTGTTTCCTTGAGTTGAATACAACTTCCAAATAACTTCTCTTATAATCATCAAATTGGAAAACAGGAAATGTTGAACTATTTGCCATGAGCATTTACATAAAAAAAAACTATCAAGTCTGACAACTTCTGCACTTGTGGATAAGAACATGAAAGGTTTAGACTAGACTAAGCAGCTGATTTTTCCAAGATAAAGAAGGGTGTGAATGTACAGCCAACAGAAGAGTCTTCCCTAGAATAACTGATTTACACTTCAGATCTAACTTGGTAGAACAGGTCAGATGTGCACGCTGTGATTTAAAGAGTGATAACAACACAGAAATGCACATTTTAAGCACTGTAGTAAGCAAATTTAATTCTTCCAGGGAAAGCAAGAGATTTTTCTAAACATCAGAGCAGGAAGTAATGCAAAATCAACAGAGTGATTAGTGAAAATTACATACATTTTAAATAAGTCAGAAACACAACAATTACAATTTCTACTACTAGTAACCATGCATACTTAACTTTTGACCCATCACCACTACTGCAGATATTCTCATCAATCACTAAAGTCTACTTGTGCACAAACATCACTGTGTATTACAGGAATGAAGCTTCAGTGTACTGAAGCTTGTGTTGTTACAGCCAAATGCCTAATCCATACAGAAAAACAATCAACCATACAATCTGAACTGCAAGTAAAATACAGGGGACTTCTATGGAGATAACAGTCCCCAAAATAATGCCGATAAGCAACAATAAAAATAAACATACATTCACATACTGAATATAACATGAACTGAGAAAATTTTAAAAGAAGATGTATTCCAGTTTACCTTGTTTAATTATGTGTTGAACTAGTACAATAGCTACTACCAAGCATCCCCTTATTTTTCTAGGCCTTTTCAAGTCTTCCATATTGCTACATCATACATTATATAAAGTCCTATTGAGATATGGAGACAGACATCCTGAGCAGGTTCTCAACATATAGGTAGGTGGGATGGGTGCAAACTTTGATCCATGTTTTTGTCATATTGCTGTGCTAAAGAATTTAAATATCCTGAATGATTGTTTCTTGATGGATTTCTCTATGTATCCACACACATATAATTAAAGAAGACAATGTATAAGTGTTTGATAACCCTGTAACTGCTTCCCAAGAATTCAGTAGTCAGCAACATCAGTTTAATAAACAAACAAAAAAGCTAAATTTTAAACTCCTCCTTAGTAGACAAATTCCAAGCTTACATGGTACCCACGTAGTAGAGATAAGACAGTGAGACCACAGAGAGGTAAGAGTTGCAGGCCAAGGTCTCCAGACACACTGAGGCAAAAGCATAAGGTCCACACAAAATAAAAACAATAAATAAATAAATAAATAACACCAACTTTTGACTCCCCTTGTGACTTAACACCAGACTTACAGTGCCCACAAGGTCCCTTAGTTCTTCACCAGGCACATATGTGACCTGGAAGGTTCTATTTCCCCCAAGGTGAATAAGAACTGTTAATAATCGAAAGCCCACAGGCCCCAACAGTCTCACCCAGTTCTGGCAACTTCCATCATTCTGCAACAGCACAAATCAACAGGGAAACGGTGCAAGAGTCCTTGCCTGCCTCTGAAACACAAGGGCGGGGACAGCTGGGCTCAGTGCTAACCCCAACAACAGAGAAGAATGAGGAAGGCCACCCCACACAATATAGCAACACTTTTCAGCTGTTGCTCTGCACATACAGCTTCAGCAATCCTGCTCCAGAAGTCCTGCTGAGTCTTGGGGAGCAGAAGGAACTTCTGCTGCAGTGCTACACACTGGCAGTGGCCCTGCTCCAGGGTGCAGAGAGAACTGCAGCCACTGGGAAGGTGATTTTTGAGCTCTGAACACTTGCACTGTCCCAGGACAAGCATCACCTGGATGCTTCACCTGGCACATGGAGAATCCACTTCTGGAGCTTTCCAGATCCCACATACAACTGGAACCTGACTCCTCGGTTAACACAGAATAAAATACTGTAATAAGAATAAATGCCTGAGAAAAGGGGCTCTAAAACCAGCAGAACAGCCTTGGGGGGACTTATTTTACTATGTAGGATAAAAAAAATAAAAGGGCATAATGAAAATTACCAAAGAACAATACCACCATGAGAGTTTTTTAGTTGTAATAAAATCCACTGCTAATCATGCACAGGAGACTGGCTTACTAGAAACAAGCAGCAACTGCCCACAAGACTCCCCACAGTAAAACACATTAATTCCAAAATTAAAATAGATTTTAAAAAAAATACTGCAAAGGACATAGTATATTTAAAACAGAGCTACTAGTAGAGGGCTTTCATGATAGTAACAGATTAGTAAATGCAAAAAAGCAAAAACTCAAAAGGTCTTTAACACCTCCTCCCCACACTTCCCAAAAGTGTTTCTGTATAACTTCTCAACAGTTTCATTTCTCCCCTTAAACCTTCTCAATTCCTGACACAGGAAAAGTCATTTGGACCGGATTGTGACATGAAGTGACACAGCAAATGAACGTCCCTCCCAAACATCAAGAGGAAACTGGAATATTGCATGATGCTGCAGCTCCTCAGGTTTCACAAGGGCATATAATCTGAATTTTTCACATTGCCACTAACCAATTTTTAAAACTTCAGCTAAACGTGAAAACAAACAATAAAAAACCTGAACTAGATGATTTTTTTTCAAAGAAGTATTTAAAGGCAAGAGCGTTCACTGACTTCATTTTCCAGGACACTCTGGTCCTTTGCATGACAGAGGGGAGCTTCCTGACTTAACAATCAAGAGCAAGACGTTCATATGACTAAGACCACAAACCACTTCTCCAGTCCATGCTCTCCCACCTCCTGCACCCCAGGCCTTCAAACCACAACCCACACCCACTCCTGCATCCCGGAGATGCTGCCGGCCACACCAGTGGGACAGCCAGCCCCTCGCTGCTGTGCCAGGCAGAAACTGCCGGCAGCCCGTGCTCTCTGTGCACGAATTTCTTACTGGTGCGATGCCGGGGAACGCCACGTCCGAAGGGCTGGCAAGCGGCACGCCTTTGGAAGTCCAAGTCTGACACCAGCTGATATCAAACTCAACAGAACACAATGAGAAGGGATGAACAGAAGCTGTCAACTCTCTCATTTCTGCCTGAACTTGGAGTCAGTAGCCATCTACTCGCGTAAAAGAAAGCAAACAGGCACCGCAATCTTCCCTGTACGTCGACATTTCGCAAAGCAATTCCAAAAATACCAGAGACGAGCAAGCAGTTGTAAGGCCGCTCATGGCCCGTCAAATCGTGTTTCTTTTCAGACTTTGTCCTACCGCCCAGCCCTGTGTTTCAGGCTACTGACTTTACCGTAGTGCCGAACCAAGGCGCAAAGCACCGGGGCAGGGCTCCCGGAGCCGGGCTACGGCGGGGGTCACCTCTCCATCTCCTGCCCTCCGCTTCGCGGGAAGGCGAAGCTGTCCCGAGCGAGTTCACCCCACCGCAATCCTTCCCATTAGCGGCTCGTACATTAGGGCCGAGCCAAAACCGGGGAAAAGAAAGCCATACGCATCCCAAGGCATGCAGGGTGCCGGGAGCGCCGCTCTCACCGGACCCGGAGGAGACGGGAACACCCCGCGACTTTCTGGGAGCCCCGTTCCGCCGGGAGCCCTCCTCCGCGCCGCCGGTGCCGCTCACCCGCGGTGTCCCAGATGGAGATGTTGTACGGCCCCCACTGCTTCAGGTAGAAAGCGCCGCCGACGGTGCTGACCGTCTCCTGGAAGCGCCGCTCCATGTAGCGGTGCAGCAGGGAGGTCTTGCCCACGTTCATGTCCCCCAGCAGCACCACCTTCCCGTCCGGCTTCTTCATCGCGGCTCGGCTCGGCTCCCTGCCGGCCGCCGCTCCCGCTCCCTTCCCCGGCCCGGCCCGGCCCGCTCCGCCCAGCGGAGCCCCGGAAGCGGCGGGACGAGGGCCGAGAGCCGAGAGCCGCCTCCGCCGGCAGCGCAAACTTCGGGGGCTCCACTGGAGCCGCCGCGATCCGTCCCTGGCTCCGGCTCCCGCTGCTGCTCCTCCTCCCCGGCCCGGCCCCGCTCCCGCCCCGCCGATGGGAGGGGACGCGGGCGGGGAAGCGGCCGGAGCTCCGCGGCCCCTCCGCCCCTGCCCTGCCCCGCAGGAGCCGCGGGAGGTGTCCCGGGAGCCCCGGGGCAGGGTGGCCGCTGGCGGGCTGCTGAGGAGCCGCTCCCCACGGGGGTGTCGGGGCCGCGCTGAGCCTTCGGGGGATGCTGCGGCGCCCCGGGATGCTCACGTCCTTCCAGCTGGAGATAGCACACACACCATCTCCGCAGCCCTCTTGAGCCCAAGAGAGAGCCCGCTCATCCTGCTGCCCTCCCGGGAGGAGCAGAAAGTGACTCCGAAATTAAGATCTCCCACAGAGCCGTGACAGCTTCCAGGCAAAGCTGGTGAGAGGGAGGTATCAGGGATTATTGTCCGAGGTGCAGGTCTACCCGATTTCACAGGCGTTTGCCCAGTTGCTGTAATTCAGATTAATTCCATTGCAGGTGACAGAATTGCAATCATTTAAATTACCAGCGATCTAGCCTATCATTTTTGCATCAGTCCTCTTCTTGCCAAACATCTGGAAAAAATAATTAAATAGAAACATGCTACAAATTTGAGGCAAATAAAGGGATAATGCATAGAACTGGGGGGAAACAACTGTTACAGTATTCTTAGGAGAACTTACCAGTTACTAATTTGCTATCTCTCCCCACACAAAAGTGTTCAGATAGAGGTACTTTTCTTAATAAATGAACATGCATCCTCATTCTTGTATGTCTCATGTTGAAACTGCTAGAATTTCTTTAGCCAGTTTAGGCTTCATATTTATGAGATGCCTTGATTTTTGCCTACCTGCTAAAAAGGATTAGCTGTGTGACAGTTTGGGCTTTTTAAGCCATGCCCACTTGCTTTTGCTTATTCTGCTTTTACTGACCAAATTTGTGATTTTGCAGCTGATATGTAATTTCAGTTCAGAATCAGATACGCTCCAGATATTAAAGTACTGGAGATACCCAAAGAAAAGGGCTGTTAAATGATTAGATTAAAAAAGCATTGCAAGTGACTTCAAAATATTCATATGGGATGTGATTCAGGGTTGTGTGCAATACTGTGGAAGGGGGGCATTGTTGCACTTGGATAACTGTGTGGCACTATTTTTCTGTGGTGTGTGCAGCCTTTGCCTCAGACTCCCATTTTCTGCCTGAATTCCCATCGCAATCACAGAGTTGGGAAAAATATAGTCATTGAATCAAAGTGCTTCTCTGACATAGCGCAAAGCAAGTAGGTTTCTTCTGGGTGCTTGATATGAAAATATAAAAGAACAGAAATTCTCTTTGTATGGATACTGCTTACAAATTCCCATGTGCAATATGTTACATGCTTTTGAAGTGGCAGATGCCATTTCAGAAAGAGAAAAGAAGAATTTTCTACCAAAGAGTTTAGACCATAAGGATGTGCACCTGTAAAAAGATCCTGAGTTTATGTACTCTCACCTTATGCATTGTTTTATTGTCCACCATTACGGTTCCAGAATAATGAAACATCTAAATGCTTAAACACAGTTATTGATTTACAGAAGTGCCTCTGCTACCAAATCCTAGAAGGTAAAGCACATAAAACACTTATTTCTGAATTTTACCAAAATTCTGCTGTACTTGCATTATTTTCAAGTACTAGTGAAATGTAGGTCTTTCTGGTGTTCAAAACAAATATCAATAGTTTCTAAAAGTGATACAGAGAAGTTAGGAGAGAAAACAGTCTCAACAATAGGGTGAAAATGCAACTGGGATTTTAGGCTTTATTAATAACATTCAGTATAAAAAGGGAAGTCCACTCCCCTCACAGATGTTTTCTGCAGTTTCTTGAAACACATACCTACATCCCCCATATCTCAGTGGGTGTATTTCCAGCTAGCAGCAGTCAGACAGGGGACTCTCCTGAAAATATCACCAGCCAAATTTCACTGATGGTAATGAATTCATCTGGTCCAGTACTGGTTTGGACGTGGTGCCACAGCTAACAACTCTCACTCAACCAGGGATGTGCATTATCCCACTAGTATGCATCTCCCATTCACCTCTTACTTAAAGGGTCGTCTCTGTTTCACAGCAATCTATCCCGAATAATCAGGTGCAATAGGACCGGAGGGTACTCTGTGTTGTTTCAGATCCTTGGGAGAATTTAGGAAAATGGTGATCTGAACAGGTTCAAGGTATGTAGAAGGGCTCCTGAGGTGAGCCCTTAAAGACTCAAGTTTGTGAAGTGCTCAGCAGTCTGAGCTCCCACTGGCCTCAGGAAAACAGGCTCACTGGGCACAGCCCAGTGTGTTTTGTTATTGCTGCCGACGTCTCCTTGGATGAATGCACTCCAAACTACAGCATACAATTTAAGTCTCCTCTTGTTAAAGTCAAATGGCTCATGATAGTCTGTAATGCAATATAAATAATAACAGCATATGTGAAAATATTTGGGTAGACATTAAGAGCCTGTAATTTGCTCTCTAGCACTCAGATACATTGGCCTGTTGCAACATAATTTCCCCAAATCACTGAGTCATCTGTAGCAAGAGATCTCCACGGTAGTAAGTATGGGCATAAAAAATGTCAAAACTTGCTTGATAGGAAGGAATATGGAATGCTTTACTCTCTAGGTAGTGCATGTGTACATACATACATTGTCTGGTGTTTGTTTTTAATTTTAGAGCATCTGAAGATGCCTTTAATTACAGTCAGTTTGTTCATTAGCCTTCGTGACAGTGTGACAGCGTGCTCACCATGGTTGGCCTCCAGTGGTTCTGAAATTCAGACACTTGGGTTAGGATACAGAAGAGTACAACACATTAAAGGTTCTTACCCATTTTTGTACTTGAGTAAGACCCTCCCAAGAATAAGAATGTTAGCCTTGTACACTAGCCAAAAACCTGAGCCAATAATGACTGTACTGACATCAGGGTAACTCAACCTTTCTAGTCTCCTGCAGTATGAAAGGTGCTTAATGTTGCAGGAGAAAATTAGAGCCTGTTTATTTGTTTCCTTGCCAGCCTTTCCTAGGTATTTATATACATTGTCCTGCCTATGCACCTCATTTGTTCTTCAGGCTAACTATTTTGTAAGCTCACATGAGGTGAAATGTTTGTCACGGAACAGGGTTG
Source organism: Climacteris rufus (assembly GCA_013398175.1). Lineage (NCBI taxonomy): Eukaryota > Metazoa > Chordata > Aves > Passeriformes > Climacteridae > Climacteris > Climacteris rufus. The sequence continues at coordinate 31,475 of VZRZ01007208.1, read as the reverse complement.
TTTTTTGCTGAGCTGATCTTATTTTGGAGACAAATTGAGCAAGTGGCTGAAAGGATATGTCATGTCAGCTACTTACTGCTGCCCCCAACATGTCACAGGTGTGCTGTGGGCTTGGTGTTCAGCTCATCAAGCTGCCTCTTTTTTGTCTTCTGGCAGTGTCTCTGTCTTTTAGGGTGTTGAATCTCCATGACCAGACATGTGCTTTCTGGAGGTACCACAGGGGACCTCAATTATCATTTGTAATGATAAAGGTGGTACAAACTCATCCTGCTTTTTAAACATGGAAGAATCCTTAACTTAGAGCCATCTCTGTTACCTACTGAATCCTAGACCAGACTTTACAAAACAAAGAGAAGGACAATAAGGAAGGCTTATTCCTTGTCCTTAATACGTGCTGGCACACCAGTGCTTTGTTGCACCTCTCCATGAAGCATGAGGTCACTGCAGAAGCTATGAACAGGTATCATTTGGTGAACCACAGCATTTTCTGGTTTTGTTTCTGCTTATTGCCTTCCTTTATGACTTCTTTCTTCTAAATGAGCAAATGAGTATGCATGCTTATTAAACAGAAATATTTGCCCTCATCATCTTCCAGACAGCTGTAACTAGAGCTCACTCTCAAGGTTCTTTCTTTCAGGCTACAAAGCCTTAAATACGTAGACAGAGCAGTGGCAACGTGATGAATAGCTGTGTAGCCTGAGAAAGCCATTCATCATGTTGCCACTGCTCTGCCTACATATTTATTCTAATGTATACTAGGTTATTCCTCTTCACTCCACAGATTAGTCCACAACCTAGATGCCCTAATCAAGGAAATTTTCTGTACTGCATGTCAACAGCTAGTCTGCTTTCTCTAGGGTTGCTGTTCCCAGTTTTCTCCCTCTCCTTTCCCCAGCATTTTCCTTAGGCTGGCAGTGGCTTCTGCTTGACCATTCCCTGAGCTTGATGAGCTGATGAAAAACTAGCTCAGCAGTGACAGTGAGTAGTTTTCTGCTGGTTTTCTGATCAGCACAGAGGAGGCTGATGAGGCAGCCTGTGGTTGGGGCCACTGAGCTTCAGTTCCCTGGGATTCTGTTGAGCAGCACTGGCTGCTCACAGAGCTTTACCTTCCTTTGGCAAGTGTCCCTGCTCTGCATCCTGTTCAAACCTTGCAGGTTTGGGAGCACCTCAGTTGTAGGACTGTTTTCTTTCACCAGGACTGAAAAAGCGTTTCACTGTACTATTTCTGCCTGGTTGGTGTCTGAATCACAGCACACTGGCAATGAGATGGTCAGCTTAAGGCATCCTTATCTCAGAAAAGCCTCATCTAGATGATTAGAATTTGCCTGTGTTAAAGGCAGTTGAACAGCAGGTCTTAGATAGAAACCATGAAGCAACCTGAACTATAGATAGAGCCACTGAGTGAGCAAAAGTAAACTCTTCCCTGATGCACAAGTGCTGGAGATGCAGATGAAAAGAGGAGGTCAGCAGAAACTCCCCACATATAGGAAGTTAGTTTAGTCTTTGTTGCTGGCAGTCTGTGGAGGGAGCAGCCCTGCTGTGCCCACACCACCAGCCAGCTCGAGTCTCTCCTTGTTAGTACTTCCTGCTCACCAAAATCATCTGAGCCCTCCAGGATTTTGTACCTATCCAGACAGACTTATATGTTTTACCATATGAAGGAATCAATTCCTCCAGTTTTTCTGGACTTTCTGGTATATGAAAGAAAAATTTTTGCCTGAATTTCAGGGGGCTTTGTGTGGCTATACTCACCAAATGACACAGACATATAGGACTGGGGATTCAATCAGAAGGTAAGCAGTTGTGATTCAAAGTGATCACAATGCAAGAAGTTCTGGTAAATGCACAAATGTGAACTTTGCATAGATTTTTTTTCTTTTTGAAGTGCAGCATTTTAAGGTCTAATCAGACTCCATCAGCACATGAGAATCCAAGGCTGTCCTACTATCATGTTCTCAAAGTTTAATGGGGCACTGTGTGTAGATGTGTACAGATGTACACCTATGCTTACAAGAAGTTACAGAATTATGGCCTATTAAAAAATGTGTTAGCTTTTCACTCTTCCTGACATCATGAAGGAGATGGAGTAAGTTAACTGGTAGTAAGACAGAAATTGCTTCAGTTCTTACAAACTTATTGAGATTCTTGTCCATGATAAACAGACCCAGGTATCTAGGAGACATCCTATGGACTGCAGCAGCCCACAATGGGAATCTGAGTGCAGATTTGGCAGAGTCAGAAGGCATGATCCTAGTGACTAATAATGACATGGGAGTCAAAACAGATGCAACTTGTGACCTTTAAATGTGAAGGTATTTTCACAACACATTTGTGACTGTTGAAAGAATTTAATTTTTATTTGCAAGTTCAATACTGGCATCATAGGAATTGTTAAAACCTGACATATACAGAAGAACAGATGTGTGTTTTTAGTTGACCCACCTCATCACTAATGACATTCATGCATATCAAGTATCTTTTGCATATTATACCCTAACTCTAAGTCATTTCTCTAGGCTGTAGCCATAGCTGGTTTGCCATTGTCCCTTGCAACAGACTCTGGATCATGTGCAGTCCTGTGGTGCAAGGCCTCGGGAATGAGTCTGGGGGGCACTTCAAGGGGTCTTTGATGGATTACGACACCCCCTGAGCTGCCCTTCGTGTGACTGTCCCGTGGATGTAGCCTTCTTGGGGTTGGGTTTCCACAGCTGAGTCAGTTTGTATAAGGGAGGATGGGTGTTCATTGCCCACACACCCAAAACCTCATTCCGCTCCCTCAGCTAAGGGGGAAATCTGTGCAAACCTCCTCTCAGCAAATGGGTCTGTGGGCTTTGGCCTCCCCCACCCCAAACCCAGCCAGGGATAATTCTCAGCACAGCTGCTGGGTTTGGCTTCCTTGCAGATGCATTCTCTTTCCTCAGCCTTGTTTACTTCTTCCTAGACCTGAGATGATTGAACAACAGGTTTCCTTTTATCTAATCTAGGTGACTTAGCTCTCAGTCCAAAGTTCCAGCCAGGCATCTCCAGGGAGGAGTGATGGTTGTGGCTTCTTTATACAGTTTTGCTATAATAAGGAAAACTTCTTCATGACAATGTTTAAGGCACAAACTATTTCAGTCTCTGACACAGGGGAAAGGAGGGGTTCAAGGGGAATGAGCACATGGCATGTGGTTTGGAGTGTTTAGTTGAGAACACTAAATTCAGGAATACCATTCCTAAACCACGATACACATCCAGTCAGGAGTTACACTTTGTCCTGCCTCTAGCCCTCTTGCTACACTTTAATTTCACCTCGGCTGGACGAGCCATTGCAATCCCCTTTTCTCCCCCTTCTTTGAATTCCTCCCTACCCATATGGGCAGCTATAGAGAGAAGTGGGATTTCTCCTTCTGGTGAATGTTAAAGGTTAAAAAGAATTTATTGGATTTTGCAGGAAAGAACAGCCATCCTCTTTTTATCCCCTTACAGAAAGACAACACTGTGACCTTCAAAGTGTAAACTGATCACTATGAAATAAAATTTAACACAGTGATTTCTCCTAAAAGCATTGAACCCTTCCATGGGCTCTTGTTTCATCTGGTCACATCTGGCCCTTGGATGAGAGATGCACCAGCTATTGGTGGATAATAGAACCTATTTATAAAGGAAATACTAATGCAATTAGGAGGATAAAGATAGTAATGATTTACTTACATCTGTGAATATGGGACTTCGAGATTAAGAGAAGAAAGAATGATCAAAGTGGCATTTAGTATATGCAAATATAATTTATGTTGTTTTCAGAGAGTGTACTGGAAATTCTTGCCTAAGTTGGTAGTCTTCAAATTAAAAATTTACTGCATAAAATGTTCCAGCCCTCTTTTAGTCCTGGTTTAGAATGAGAAAAAAAGGAAGCTATGATGATAACTTATGATAATGGTTGCTTCTGTAACAGAAAATCTTTCCCACCTAGCATATGAAAGAAGACTTCCTAGATGCCTTCTAAATTGTGTAGAAAAACAAAACAAAACAGAATATTTCAGATTTTAGTTGCTAGCTAGTTAGTTGGACTTTCACTGTTTCAGATATTATATCTAGGCATTAAAGCCTACTAAAAATATGCTAAGGTTTACTAAATAGTTTCAAACACAGCATGAGGGCAACCTCATTACATTTGAAACATTGCCATACAATCATATCCTGTAGAGAGTTTGCATGAAGATGGTACAGTCAGAATTTCATATTCTCTCAGTGTCTTTAACCATATATTTATGATTAAAATGAAGTGCACCACTCCCCAGCACATCGCTTTAGTGTTTCTGACAATTAATTCCTGTGTAATTCTTTTGAGTGCATTTTCAATTTCACCATTTAAAAATTTGCTGTTGATTTACATTAGGAAATGGTTGTGTTTTGGTGCTACCCTTTCTTTTTTAATAACCAAGTTTTTCATCATTACTCACCTTGGGTACTCCTCCAGATATCTTACTGAGATCAGTGGAACTATTCATAGCCAAGGTATAAATAAGTACAATGGCATTTGACCTTCAGTCATCTCAAAAAAATATTCTCCCATCTAATTATGTAGAGAAAATCTGATGTAAATTCAAGAGCAAAAATACTTTAAAATTGTCTCTGACAAAGAATGTCTAGTGCTTGCAGCTGAAACTTAAACTTTTTTTCTCCTGCTATAATTGTTATCCTCCATGTAGTTCTGTTATGGGAAAATTTGATCCAAGTAATGTTTGCTGAAGCAGTATATTTTTTGGCACTTATGAGTTGTTAGGAATTGCATGCTGCTGTTTTGACGTCTTTCCAGACTGTAAATGCTGCTGTGTTTCTTGGGGCCTGGGAAGTCACCTAGAAATGAAATCTGTTGCTGGGGATTGCCTTTATAAAAGCAAGTTGCTGAAGTAATTGATTTAGTACTTCCTGGACTGGCTTCAGCTCTGAAAATACTTAAAAGTCTGCTTGCTTGCTTTTTTTCCGTTTGAAATGCCAAGTATTTGGTAAGGGGGATAAATGTAATTGTGGATTGGCTTGCTTTGGCTATGAAGTTATCACTATTAATTGGTATTGTCATGACGTTTCCATCTTCAGAGCACTGCAGAAATGTAGCACCACATTCTGCACTCATTTACTCTGATGCCAACCTCACTGAAACATTGCTTGAATTGCTTATGGGAGCAAATCAGTTCTTATATTTGGCCTGCATATCACTGATTGGCTCCAGCAGCTTTGATCCTAACCCTCCTTCACATCCAGGGCAAGAAACTCTTAATCAGGAGAGAAAACTTAGAACCACAAAGGATGAAAGAAGAAGGAAAATACTCAAGGAAAAAGTTTCTGAATTTTTTTTCCAGTGAATGTGAATTATATGTATCCTTTTAACACACTGAGAAAACAGTTTCTGTGAGATAGAAGAAATTGCAGAAATTATAAATGCTTGTTGTTATTTAATCTAAATCTCTAACTTAAACAGAAATTCTGCGTGAAACTCATTCCAGATATAATATGGTTTAATCTAATTTACTTCAAACACCTGCTTCTGTCAAAGCTGGTCTGCTTAAGAGGTAAAAATAACAGAGTAAAGAAAACTTTTAGAACATATTTGGGATGTTGACGTATTATTATTGGAGTAAGCTTGTTCCTATTTAATTCAAGTAAAGAAACTTGTAATTCTCTAAAGCTCAGATGAGATTACTATAAAATAACAAAGCATGATTTCTGGTCATAAATCAGAAAAAAGAGAATGACAATTAATTTTATTAATTTAAATTAATATAGACACTGAATGGAAAAAGTACTTGAAATTAAAAGCTGAAACAGAAGGGGTGGGGTTGTCCAAAGGAGGAGAGGTTATAAAATATTTTTTAAAGCTTCATTATAGAATACATGCATGGAAAATGAGAATGGAAGAGGGTAAAATGAAAAGAAATAGGAATACCCAGCCTGATTGTAAGACATCAGTGACTCTAGAAAAAAATTTCCATTCTCAGTAAAATGGCAAGTATGAACTTGATCCCATAGCATATTCAGCTGGGTGCTGAAGTATTTTCTTGGCTTTTAGCAATACTATTAACTGTTAAAACATACCTACATGAAACCTGTGCTACAGTTCTTCAGTGAAGAAGGATGGATTTGACTTTAAATTCTGTTAAGTGTTTTTGATTGGAGTTATAAATTACCTAACTTCTGAACACACTGATAATGGATAGTAACAAAAAGAAATAATCAAGTACAGATGGAGAAATTGCAGTGAACACTTGTCAGCTGTGTTCTTCAGAGCAAGTGGGAAGAAATCTATCCACTTCAGTGAGCTTCAGATCATAACCTGTGTTTGTTGCATAAGGCACACAAGTTCACAATGTGCTTATATTCATTAAAAGTACATCTTGTGATCATGAAAGAGAAAAGACCTGTAACAAACCTTTGCATGAAGACACAAGAACTGCAACAACTTGAAACTCAAGGACTTTTTAAAATTGAAGAATTTAGGCAATTCAGGGAGTGGAAGTTTGTACTCCAGATAAAACATTTACCTCATTGTCTCTGTCCTCAAATTGCCAATACAAAGGATGAAAAACTAGCAGGAAACTACCAACAATGAGAGAAGCCATTACAGTCTTGTGGTAGGAGGTTTAAATGGAAGGAAATAATTGTTTCTTCTCAGTGCATGATTACACTGCACAACTCCTTGCCTTGTGGAGGCCAAAAGTTAAAAAAAAAAAAAAAAAAAAAAAAAAAAAAAAAAAAAAAAAAAAAAAGATTAGACTAATGAAAATTTGAAAGTCCCAAAGCTGCTAATTCTGAAACACTTGCAACATTTACCAGGAAAGAACTCCTGCATGCTTGCTCTGTTTCCCACTTGAACCTTCCTGACTTTTGTGAATGGAAAGGTTTTATGAAGCAGCCCCCGAACTGCTGAAGTTACATATAGTCATAAACTGAAACTTGGGTCAGCTTGCCTAAAAGCATTAATCTAACAGCTGTGGAATTTCAGGAGATTAAAGTGATGGCTCATTTGTCCCTTCTGTGGGTCACTGAGAATTTGAGGTGCAGTCAGGGTAGGAGATGACTGTAGAAAGGGGCTGCAAAAGTCTCCCGGATTCTGGCCTGTCACATTTTCTAGTATAAAGAGAAGATTAGACCCACATGAGGCTAACAACTGTCAAGGTTTTATTTTTCAAGCTGTAGGTGCTCTCTTTCTTCTCAATTACCAGCTGGAAGGATCATAAAACTTATATTGACATGATCCAGGTAGTTGAAAGGAAAAAAAAAATAAGTAGTGTGGTTTTCAGGAAGCAGTATAATCTATACTGCATTTGAGCAAAGATATGTAGGGATAGTAGTTAGAGATTAGAGAATGGAAAATTTTCTGCAAAATCTGCATAACTTGATCAAAACTTAGGTGAGGGTAGATGTTTGGCCTTAAACTACCTTCAGCTACCTGATTAGCAGTGGTAACTTAGGATTCTGGTCCTTGTAGCTTCCTCCTGTCTGGTTTTCTATTTCTGAGAGATTTTTCTGATCAGCTCTTTTATTATCTCCCTGGCAAGATAGGTGGCTGCTTGTGCCCCACTTGTTTCATGTGGGAAAAGAAATCAAATCACAAAACTCTACAGAATTAAGTGTTTTCATATTCTCACACTGCTAAGATAAACATTAACTCTAAGCCCTCAAATGTTTTCAGGAGATCTGACCCGGAATTTATCAGGCACTTGAAATAAACTGTTAACTATTAACCAGTAGATGGAGGCTGGTTTGGTCACATTCTGAAACCAGTCATTGCTGAAGAATGAGATGATTCATGACCTTCACAAACTCAGTTTCTGACTGCAGAAAAAAATCAGCCTCTTCATAGATTACTGTTTGTGCATATTAATTGCATTAGCATAACATGATAACAAATGCACAAGTAAAAGTAACTGTTCACCAGGGTCGCACAGGGGCTTACAGCCCAGCCTCTCGTTTTGATATTGGTTATCTGTATTAGCAGAATTGTATTCTAACCTTCTTTACAGTCTGCTTTTTTTTCAGAAAACATTGAGGCATTGAGGTGCTGGAGCATGTCCAGAGAATGGCAATGAAGCTGGTGAAGAGTTTGGAGACTAAGTCATAGGAGGAATGGCTGAGGGACCTGGGATTGTGTTGTCTCTAAAAGGAGGCTCAGGGGAGACTTACCACTCTCTAAAGCTACCTGAAAGGAGATTGTAGCAAGGTGAAAATCAGTCTCCCAAAAAAAGTGACAGGATGAGGGAAAATGATCTCAAGTTGTTCCAGGGGAGGTTTATATTGGATACTCAGAAAAATTTCTTCACCGAAAGTGTTGCCAAGCACTGGAACAGGCTGCTCAGGGAAGTGGTTGAGTCGCCATCCCTGAGGGTATTTAAAAGATGTGGTTTAGTGACAGACTTGGCAGTGCTGGGTTAACAATTGAACTCCGTGATCTTAGAGATCTTTTCCAACCTAAGTAATTCTCTGATTCTATGATCTGAACTGAGCTATGGATATATGGTGTACCTTGTCCTAAATCTGGCCTGTTGATTTCTTTCGGCCTGTGAGCCACACATTCCTCAGTTCCCAGAAAGAAAGGTTGGAGCATAGGCTATACAATCAATGAAAAGAGATTATTTTGAAGGCCTCCTGTACGACACCCTGTCAGGTCTAGGTGCCCCAAGGGTGAATGATTTCTCATTTATTAACAATAATATTCGTCTACTATTATCCCTTTAGTTAAATCCAGTTAACATTCTCTGAATTTCTGTTTTGTTTGTTCTGGGCATGGGTACATGAAAGAACTTGAAGCAGGAGGGGTAACCTTTAGAAGATAGATATCCTTTTGAAAGACATCCTTGAAGAAACAACAATGTGAGTTTGTGCCTGGTCTCATACTACAGTATGTGGGAATTTTGCAGGTTTGAGTTGTCAAGCCTAGAAACACAAACCACTCCCATTACAATGGGATACTCAGGATGTGACTGCATTATGGGGCATGAGAGCATCTCTGTTGTCAAGTCTGGATGGTTAAAACTTGTGTCCTGATTTTATGGTAGAAGCACCATTCCTGTCCTTTTGCTGCTCATTTTTTTTCTATGTTAAAGAAAATTTGATGTTCAGAGAGGAGGGAGGAGTTGGTCCCTTTATCTGAACAAGTAGGAAAATCAAGACTGCGGGCATATATACAGTATGTGTGCCTCAACAGTACTGGCACAGCCAAAACCGGTAGGAATTACTTCTGAAACAAGCTCTTGCAAAGAAACAAAAGTGATTGCCATTTCTCTCAGGTGTACTTTTCCCCAAAGTCTCCTCTGTTACATGTGCAGTATGTGATATTAATATTTACCTCACACAGTAGGATAAAACATACTGGATTTCATGCAGATGCCAGGGATGTGCACGGCTCCGGAGAAGTCTGAAAAACTGGACACCCCAAAAAGCAGCAGAGATACGGCAGGAGGCAGCCCGGCTGCCCACGCTTCTATCTTCTTCCTTCTCACAGCATCATTTCTAGACAAGGTACCAGGTTCCAAATATGAAACTGCTTCTGGACAATTCAGGCTACACGTGTAATCGTGTTGAGGGATGGACACATTCATCCTGCTGTCCTGCCAGAGCTTTTTGCTGTGCCTGAAAGTCTGTGTGCTTGGGCTCTGGATCTAACAGGGATGTGAAAGAGGAGCAATGAGACAGACCACCACAGCTGCTGATGGCTAGGTTCAGGTCTTTCTTCTGAAAACCAGGTGACTGCTAGCTAAAGTCAGATAGCTAAGGGAAATGTGAGTGCCGTGACCCAAGGAGGAAGGGGGACATCACTATAGGCTCAGGGGTCAAAGCATACACTTCCCATGGAAATTAAGTGGCCATAGAAACCATATCTAATGGAAAACTTGTCTATAGTGTTGTAAGTTGCCAGTCCACTAGGATGCCACCCCACATTTAGGTAGTCTGTTGCCATGCTACAGGCAGCAGTAGTGTTGGCAGAGCTCCCAGCGCTGTGTGGAGGCTTCCAGCCCCTCACGGACCTGCTGAGCCTCTGCCTGGCTTTAAACAACTGCCAGCCCCACTTCGTGGTGAAGGGACAAGTTCTGATAAATACTGACTCATGGCTGTTATTATTATTATTGCTGTTACCCCGCAGCTAAAAAATTGATTACTGCAAAGAGTCAGGGGAAGACCCTTTGCTCTGAAGACCCAGGAGATCGGCTGTCTCTAAGTATTTCATCACTACTCTTTGCTCTCTAACTGCTTAACCTGAAAGCTCAAATATATAACAGTTGTGTGAGTGCAATAAGAAAGCATTTATTCAGCGATGGATTCACAATCTTATGTTCTGAAGAAGCTGGCAAATTAAGGAACTGATGATCAGCCTCAGCAGTTGCCTATTTAACAGCCTTGCTCCTGGAGAGGGAGACCTAGAGCTCTCAGAGGCAGCTGCTCAGAGGCAGCTGCACCAGGGGAGCAGTGTCGCTGGCTGGTAGGGCCCTGGTGCAGTTCAGTGCTGCTCTGAGGTGTGGACTGGGTGAGCAGGGGCTGTTCACATCCCTGGTGTGCCAGTGGAGGTCTACGAAACTCTTAATCCCCCTCTCTCTAATTAAGCCAACAGCAGCATCTTGAAACTGCATGGTAATTGTGGCGAGTAAGGACGAGCATTTGTCCTGTTTGGATACAGCTCTGCTACCATCGCTCTGAATATGAATTATTCTATCCACAAATTAAACTGACAGCTTATCACAGCAAGAAATACTTGACAAAGACGAAGGATTGAAACAGCAGAGATTACCTAGGTTGTCCACCCTCTGGAAAAGCTCTGCTGATAAGCTCTGTGAAGGTTCCATGGTGGAGATGGAGAGTCTCTTCCCCTGAATAATCACAGCGTGAGTCCAAAAATAATTTGTATTGCAGTCACACTGCACTGAGATGCTGACATGCTTGGGATATTGCTGTTCATGTTCTCTGTCAACACTGAAGGAATCAAGAATGTCTTGAGCCTAGAAAAGAAATGGTTTAGGAGCAACCACTGAAATTAAAGAGACAAAAGGTGGTACACTATTTTTAGGTCACTGATAAAATGATCAACTGATGCCTTCTTTCACAGAATAATCTGGTACCACTAGTCAGAAAAGTACCATTAAGTCAGCAATAAAAATTAGATGCCTGGTAGAAATTACTTTCTGTGTTTTTTGAACTGGAAGAAACATTGGCGGAGGGCAAGAGTCAGCTGATGGTAAGGAATTAGTCACAAACCCAACAGCCATGCAGTGTGTGCAAGTGTCCAGAGCTCGTGGCCATAGCCCCGTGGTTGTCATGACAGCCCAGAGGATTCACCAGCCACTGTGAGAACCCTCTTCACACTCTGGAAATGGTTGCCACGGGAAGTGCTGAGTGTAAGATCTCGTAGGTTTCAAGCTGGATGCAAATAGCCAGCTCCATGTTTAAAGCACTGAAATAAAAAGGGTTTCCTTCTTCAGTCACTTTTTTTCTGTCCTGCTTTTACAGTAAAAATTCTGTCATGGAGTACTCTTCCCAACAATGTTTTATATAAAGAAGCAATAGCAATGTCATTGTATTTAGAAAAAGTTCACCTGTGCAGTCAGATGTTAAGATCACACTCAGTTTCTGGAAAAACTTAATTGCTATCTGTTTCTGATGAGCACAGAGACTGACAGCATTCCTTAAAGACATGAAAACAAATAAACTCCTTTAAAGTGCATGTTACATTCCCTGCTTCCACTCTCACAGTCATGCTGGCACGGCATATCCCTGTGCTCCCTCCTATGCATGCATATACCTTGCTGAGGCCTCTTTTGAATAAAACCTGTGTCGGGTGCCCCCCTGCACTGTGTTTCCTGCTGGATAATTTTCATGTTGTGAGTTACTGCCTGACTGTGCTGTGGGTGCTTCTGTGTGTATTTTTTACTCCTGTGCTTACACACATGTATAAACTCTGCTGTTCCTCATCACCAGCAGGTGACAGTCTCGGTGCAGTGGCTCTGTGTGCAGGCTGCCAGCACTGCCCAGCCTGGGACTGTCTGGAAAATGGACACGGAGCTGTGTCAGTCCTTCTTCTCCAGTCTGCCCATTTCCCCTGGCACTGGTAAACAGTGGAGGGCAGCATGGCTAGTGCAGAGCATCTGCACACCTAATGCCAACAGAGAGCCCCTTTGGGTGGAGGAAGTTCTCTGCTGGCCATCTCCAAGATGTGCTGAAGCCCTTTTCTGGTGCTTGAGCTGTGCACAGTGGCCAGAGGAGAATGAAAACCCTGGAGGCTCCAGAGCAGTGTCCTGGTGGATGGATACTGCCTTGGCCACAAGGATCACAGAGGCCTTCACCTTGCAGGCCTGGAAACACCTGATGGTGTTTCTGTGGCTTTCAGAAGAAGAATTCACCCCTACATTCAATGCATAGCCTGCAGGAACGAGTGGGTGTACTGGATAAGGCTGTCAGGAGTGGAGGTTGTCAAGTCAGCTTCCAATTACTTTGTCAGCTGTCAAACAACATTTTCCACCTTGAAATCCTCTGCTTCCCAAATCATGATTTATATTTCTACACAATATCGTTGTATCTATATGTTGCATTTATATGTTCATTACAGTATCGTTACTTCATTTTGCCTTCAGAAACTGGCACGTACGGTTTGTTCGTACATTCATTGTTTCCTCGCTTCTCTCAAAAATTACCTTCTGACTGGATTAAGCACTCTGGTAGCACGAAAATATAGAGCCACTGGTATGGTAAGAAAGTATACAAAACCCTCTGATTTAGTTGTGGTCTAAATATCCTACTGCCTTAACCCAAGTCTGGGTAGATGCCCTGAATTGCAAAGTTTACAGTAAAGAAAGAGCAGCTGGGGGTCAAAAACAAGCTGAGGATTTCCTTTGATGCAAACTGTGGTGCTGAGAGTTTAAGGTGATTTTGGGTTTTCTCCAGATTTTTAAATAAACCTAATGTTAATATGTGGATTCTTTGTGGTACTTCATTGATTGTTCATGGTGAGTAAAAAGCTCTCCATGGCTGCTACAGAGCTCTGTGGAGCAGCTTCTGCCAGCCCTGGGCACAGCCAGACAGAAACACTTCTGCAAGAGGTGAACTGCCTGGTTTTAAATTTATCAGCTGTGTCCTTATGTCAGTGGGATGGTTAAAAAGAAAAGTTGCTTTTCCTTCTTTTGCCTTGAAATGCAGATCACAGTCAAAGTCCGAAGATGACAGAGAAAACAGATTCTTAGTCAGGCACAGTGTAGGGTTGCAATTCATTAGAAATAAAGCTGTGCAGTGAAGAGCCAAAAAGTTGCTGTACTTCCAAGGAGCCGGTGTCTAACAAGACCTGCAGTATTGTAAATGTTGATAAAACCCAAAAGTTCCAATGCAACAAGTCTTGTACATGAATGAAAATTATCAGACAAGTCTTCTAAAGTTAAATAACTTTTATATGGATTATTTTGAAGCCTGTAGACTTATATCCATACCAGAACAAAAGCAATACTGAAGAAATTAAATTTTGCATGAGCTTTTTTGTAAAAAAAAAAAATCTATTTTTGTGCCTATTGAAAAGGGATGTTTGAACTTTTACAGCCTGGAGGCAGACTGTCTTTTATCTGTGGTATAATATTCCATTGCTTTCAATTTTATTTACCAATTAAATGCACACACTACAGGCACAAAAATATTGACCATTGGGAGTAACAGGTTTTACTTAGATACCTAAAGCTAGATTAATACATCAAATGGCCTTGGTAGGGCCAATAAGATATATGTTGCCTTCAATTACTGGCTGTTGAGACTACATTAAAATGCATTCCATAAGGCCAAGCCTGTAGCTGTCAGGGCAGTATTCTGTAAGAGACTCTGACTTACTATTCATTTCTAGATTTATTCTCTTCCTAGACCAATACAATGTTCACTAAAGAGCAAAAATTATGAGCTTCAAAGTTATTTCCTTAAAACCATAGAACAAAAATTCAGGGAAAGAAAAAATGCATGTGTGTATGTTTCTCTAACAAAGGAGTTCTGATCCAGAGTAGATACTGTCTTTTTATATAACTATGAGAGTGGATATGAAAGTAAAAATTACTCTGTGTAAAGCATGTACATTAATCAAACCCTGTGCAGCCTGAGCCATGATAAGGGTAAGAGCAGCAGGGCAAAATGCATTGTATTTCAAACTGATCAAAATAAACTCTTCCATGTCTGTTCAGCCAAATTGTATGTGCCAGTTTCTGAAGGCAAAACGAAGTAATGACCCTGTAATGAACATATTTAATTTATTTTTCATTTCTTTTATAATCTCCAATCTTTGAAACAGTTTGTGAAATCCCCCAAAGCTACATATATAATGAACTTCTGATAGGTGAGGTTACGGACTCATTCATGCGACAGAGACAGGGTTCCAAATGTCTCTATTAATTTTTGCAGGAGCAGTACTCTGCAGTCTTTCCTGCTCTACTGAACACTCCTAATTTTGATTCATTCGGTTGGCATTTTAACCTGTAGGAATTAAAAAAAAAAAAAAAGGATGTTGCGAAGTCTTCATTAGCTCTTTGGGAATATGCCAACCTGGCCAAAACTTTAGGAGTGACTTTATTCATATTTCTTCACTATTCCAATCCTCGGTTTATGTATACAATAAAGAGAATAACAAAGCTCTAATATTCAACAGTTTATTTAACAATCTAAGAGGCATTGGATACAGGCAAATAACCATCATATTCCACAATTTTGACTTGCATGTACTTTGCAGGCTTTAATGGATGTGTTAGTTATGCTGACTGTGGTTCTAAAGCAGATTACCTGGTTAGCCACTCCCTCAGCTAGAGAAACAATTCTTGTCCAGAAAGCCACGGTGTTTCCAAGGGCTGAAGGACAGGAGTGTGCAAAAAGAACAGGTAAGATCAAGACCTTGTCTTCAGCCGTAGTCAAATGAGGTTAAGAAACTGTCAGACTGAGGTCTCTCATCCTTGTAAGCAAGGAAATGCTTCTACCAGAAGTGGTCCCTCTGAGACCTTTTCCACTCAACACCAGTAGCCGGTTGGGAAGCAAAGGGCAGCCAAATGAAACTGTCTGCACAGGGTGTGGTAACATCACCAGTGACAGACCCTGTGGCTCCTGTTGGGTGACACCCTTGGGGTGCCACAAAGCACAGGAGGCAGCAGAGAAACAAGGCTGGGTAATTTCCACCCCACAGAAGTTCCTCCATTCGCCCCACCCCGCCAAAAAAATGATACCGTGTTGCCCTTGCTCCCCTGGTCAAACATGCTTCTTTTTTGCCAAACTATTTTAGGAACGTGTTCTGGAAAACCCGAAGCATTTCTTCCATACTACCTCAGCTTTCCAAGGAATGAAGGACAGATTTCTTTCCTAGCTCACTCAGTTGCATCCGGATGCTTCCTAGAAAGTGTAAAAAGAAGCGTCTGTGTCCCCAGCCAACCTCCAAGGACACCTGGTCAGTGCAACTGTTCTGGCATTAGGGTTCCTATTTTGTATGCCTGTGGCCAAGTGTTCCACACAACATACTCATGATGGCACGCTGGTGGCCTTCTGCCAGGCTCTAGTATGTCGAGAAGTATAAAGCAGGAGCAACTGCAACCAGCTGCACTCTCATCCTACTCCATGCACTCCAAAAAAATGAAGAACCTGAAACCTAGCAAATGGATGTATTCCAGGGATTTGTATGAAGAAAATAAATCCTTCTTTACTCTATGAGGCACTTGAATAAAGTAATGTTGTAGGAAGGTTTTACAGCATAGCTGAGTGAAACGAAGATTGATGAAACTAAGTGCTAAACTGTAAATAATTTTTAGATCTGTAATTGTCTGCTAATTAATTATACGCACATTTTATAATAGTTGGCTAATTCTGTTGATAGTACACAAGAAATTTTATGTGTAGTGGTCATTTGAACAAATCAGACTTAACCTCATTTCAAATGGGTATTATTATCCTTTGCTTCCTTTCTCTTGCAGGTTTTGATTAATGATAGAATAGCTCCTGCAACGCTGTGGTTGCAAACGTGTTGGTTTTCAAGTTTCTTTTACTGCCTGTTGGGTGAAAGTTCAGCCAGTAAATTATTTGCCTCATTTTCATTCTCTCTTTATTAATTTGCTACATAAAAAAAAAGTACACAAAGTTAGCCAGAATTTATGAAAGCTGGTAATTTGCTCTTAAATTGTAAGCCACTTAGCATTTTGTCATTCTCAATGCATTTCTTAATTACTGTTCTGGTTGGTACTTGGTTGGTATTTCTTTGGAATTTCTCTAGCATGAGTTCAGTGTTAGCAATATTTCTGTTCTTTGAGATAATGGAAAAATAAAATATCTATGATATAACTGGTACTCCTAGGGCTAGAGTTGGAGTCACGGTTAGGGTTTCATCTCAGTGTGGCATAATGAATGTGAGATGAACACTTGTAGATATTTATTAACAAGTCAGCTGTTCCACTCTTCATCACTCCTGTAGGAGAGCCATCCAGTCCAGATGGCCACTGTAAATGTCATCCCAGGTCCTTCTGTCTCTTATTCTTATGCCTTCACAGTTGTGTTCTACTTCTGTCACCTGTGAAGAGGGATGGCCAGGTGCCATAAATATTGAAATGTTGCCACCAATCCACAGTCACCCTCAGCAGTCAGAGCTGGTACCCTGATGTTCTCTTTAAGCATAATGGAAGGAAACAGAGGAATTCTCTCTCATACTTGCTTAACTTTTCACAGGCATTCATTGTAGGATGACACATACCAGCTTTGATGGTACATTTCCCTGTTCATTGTTTATGAAAAGAGTCTATAATGTAATCTAAGGCTAAATACTTTATCTTCAAACACCTAAATTAAAGCAAATGCATTCTACCTTTACCTTTCAAACTTCATAGAGAATGCACATCAAGAGGATTTGGATATGTTCACGTGCAAATACATTCTAACCTTGTCACAAACAGTGGCATAAGCTCAAATCTGACTCTGCCTACAATAAAAATTGGTGTGCTCATATTTCCTCACATTTGTGTAGAAGAGATATGACAAAGTCACTACAGTCACAAAAAAAAATTCAGATCCATTCGCATGACCCCAGAAGAGTACCAGTGTAATGAAGCACATATTTTAAGTGTCCCAGTTCAAAGTTTATTGTAGCTAAAAAGAAGATGAAGTGGGTTTGATATCCTGACCTATGGACTGCAGTAGACCAGACAAAAGAAAAAATTTTGTTCTCCCTATAAAAGGTAAGGAGCAGGCACCTGTTGAAATGCTTACAGCCTAAATCCTCTCCTATCTTACAATACACCAACACCTCCCCACCCCACCCTGGAAATCAGTTTGCACTTGAGATTATAAAGGTGTGTATGGAGATTGTACAGGGGTGTATGTCTGTGCAGGTCCTGCCCTGAGAAAGTGCCTCAGGTAAAGTGGAAAGAGGCAAGGGAATGCATCCACTTTTATTTTTGTGTTGATGGTAAATACAGTTCCCATCTCCCCAATTACTCCCTTGTTGTAAAGGATGATTTTAGCAAACTGTATGGACACATTCACACTGTCATGGAATGACGTGCATGTGTTGTGTGTTAGAAAGAAAGTATTTTCAGAATTAGAAAGCCATCATCTGAGTATGTACATATTCAGTATTTGCAATTCATCTTGTGATACTCTGCTGAAAGCTCCCAGCAGCATGGGAAGTGTTCTGAGTGCAGATTACAGCCCCAGAAAGATTTCTCCTTGCTGGATACTCACTCAGCTACATTCAGGGACCCAGAAACCCTGTC
The DNA here is from genome assembly GCA_013398175.1 of Climacteris rufus. Classification (NCBI taxonomy): domain Eukaryota; kingdom Metazoa; phylum Chordata; class Aves; order Passeriformes; family Climacteridae; genus Climacteris; species Climacteris rufus. The sequence continues at coordinate 13,749 of VZRZ01007208.1, read as the reverse complement.
AATTTTTTTATTGTAAGTGGATTCCAACACTGCTATTTTAATTAATCTCTCAGGAACTCTTCCTAGTCCTAAGCTTTACCTGTTTCCTCATAAAATAAATTAGACCTCACAGTTCTGGTGCTGCAGAACCAGAGACACTTTATTCCTGTGTGGATTCTTTAGCAGTCCCTTGCCCATAGCTCTAAGCTTGTGAGAATATAGGTGTTTCATTTTCTTACTTCTGCCACCTGTGGCAAGGGAGACAAAGAGTTGCACAGGCTTGCAGGCACTCAAAAACTCATTTATTTTTGTTTTAAATAAAAGAAATATTGGAAGAACTGTGCAAAAGCTAAAAAAAAAACCAAAAAAACAAGTGTCATCTTTCCAATTCAATCTTTTATTTTCAGATGGTGTGGCACACATTCAAGGATTGATAAAGAAGGGATGAGGAAATGCTCTATGATGAATAAAGGCATCAAATCAGTTCACAAACACAAAAACTGGACCATTTTCAAATAAGTCAGGTGCACAGTGAGTGGAAGCTGTTCCAAGACTCAAGCTCATACAGCAGCCAACAGATGTTGTACATCCATGTCTGAGCAGCCAGCTGTCTTCTCATCAGTATTAAGGTTTCAGCTGACATTAAAGGGGCAGGCAGAATTAAATCAGAGAGCTCAGATACACAAACAGCTTTTCTGAAGTTTGCTATGTGTACAAATTATTGTGCATGGTTCTTTTTTTCTTCTCAAACAAAGGTATTAATGAACATTTTAAAAATCATGAGAAGAAAAGCCATGGACACAATAATAGCTCAATAATCATATAAGAATATTCTCCAGCAATAAATACAGGAAGCGTATGAAAACAACATCATAAAATTTCAAGAGATTAGTATAAAAATACAGGAGTGAGACAGACGTGGCTGCTAAAGACCTTTGAATACAGTCCTATTAACCTCTTCCCTATCCTGGGTTTTGTGACCTGCTTTGTAAAGAAGTTACAGATTCACAGACTGTATCTGACAGCTCAAAAACTGACACCACTCTTACATAACAAATAGAGAGAGAGATTATTTGATATAATATGTCATAGATGAAGCAACCTTGGGGTTCAGATATCCACTCTGAGTCCACCCTGACTGCATACTTGGGGGAAAGCCAGATGTTTGTGTTCATTCTTCTTCCCTGGAGCTCTTTTCCACCCAAGGAAGACTTACATACCTGAGAAGGACTGGGCAGCAAGGTCCTCTGACAGGGTCCCCAATGTGGGCAAGCAGTGACTATTAATACAGGATTTTCCTTCTAGTGCACATAAACCACTGTTTTGACATCAAGGTATAGAAAAAAATTGAAGACCTACATTAAAGGGCTTACAATATCTTTGCAAATGTAAGTATGTACTTATTTTTAAGAAATTAAATAAACCGCTCTCTCAATTTATGCACACTGAACCGAAGCACTAGATTGATTTTTACATTATTAGGCTAACTTTAAATTACAAGAGTTAGGTGAAGAGAATTTTGCTGTTTAAATTTTTGGTTCAAAATTTCTTTCATTTTATATTAAGGGGGGGGGAAGGCTGAGAAATGGTGAGCAGCTGTGATGGCAGAGATGCTCCAGGGGTAATGTGCTGTAGCACAAAAGGTGCTGAGGGGCTGGAGGGCAAACTCAGCAAATTTAAGAGACACTTCAGTATAATGCAAATAATCTAATGCAGACTGTGCATGAATAGGGTTTATTTGGACACTGGTGTGTGGCAGGGTGGTTTCCACCCCCCTCTCTCTCTGCCAAATCTTATCTGCTGATGCGAAGATTAGGGGACCATCTCCCCCTAAGGTTCTTGGCACCAGCAGAAGCTCTTTGCTGGGAAGGCAGAATATACAAGATAAGTGATGCACAGACACAACGATTTTAGGATATAAAAGAGCTCCAAAAATCAGACAGCTGTTTGTATACTCTTTGGAGTGCACAAATGGTTCTCTCCAAAAGGACCGAGACGTCGCTACTTTTGCCTGCTTCTCTTCTAGAAGTTGAGAGGAAAAGAATTGGTAAGTTACATTAATTTCTAACCTTACTATTTCTTTGCTATAGGTACCTTTTTATTGTGCACTATATTTTTTATCTACTAGTAGTATTTTTGTTTATCCTGTGTAGTAAGTAATTCTGTTTAAATTCTGGTCTCATATGTGTTTTCTTGTGACTATTACAATAAATCAATCCATGTTGCAATAATCCTGATCGATCTTTATTAAAGAACCAGAGAGAACACATGGGTTTTGAGGCCACTCCAAGAGAATTAAAACCCATTTAAACTCTCTCATATTCATAACACGGTGTCTTAGACAGATGTCATCGTTTTTCTCTAGCAAGCTAAATAAGACTAAAATTCGTGACTGTAATACAGATAGGTTTCTGGTGCTGAGTCCCACATCCTATATATGTTCTTTATTCTCCCATTTGTCCTGGTAACAAAAACACATCATCTGAACACATGCTGTCCTGTTGGTCATTAGGTGAGAACATTCAGAGACATTTAGAGGAATGTATTTAGAGAAAATAATATGCAGACCACACAGTGCACAGTTTCCAAAATAATTGACAATGCAAATTCCTAACCTTTCCTAACCTGAAAGACTTCTCCTTTATATTTACCTTATACTGCACTCCTTGAAATCACCTGTGGAGAGCCAGAGATGCTCATTGCATGAGCAAAAAAACTAGAAATAGAGAGGATTCCTTTCTTTCTTTCTATATAGCCAGCAGCTTCTGTCTATAGATAGCCAGCAGGGACTTGCTGAGCTAAAGGTTGCACCCTTACAACTGGATGTAGCAGTTCCTGCCTTCCATTTGTTTCTTTCAGGGCTTTTCCATCAGTTTGTCTTTGAACTCCACATATTTCTTCTCTGCTTCATTTTCTCGTTCATCAAATATATCCTTCTCTTCATTTCCAAAAACTTCTTTAGCACGTTTGCACTGTGTTGTTATCCCTCATGCTCTATGAAGATGCTGATTCCAGCCAACAGTTGGTCATGTGTCACATTTCTCAATGCATCCCTTTGGCACTTCCTCCTTCCGCCATCACATGTGAGTGAAGAATGCCACAAGCATTTATGGAGTGAATGCATTGTGCTTTTCAAAGCTTTCTAGCAAAAATCTTGAAACTCTTATGTTGCATGTGTGCTGGAAATACTGACCTCCCCATGCTGACCATTAATGACTTCTTGATTCTCTGTATTTTCCTCTCTGCTTGTTTGTACCCACTCAAGTGTTGTCTCAGGTTATAAATCTGATGGAGAACCAGTAGAATTGTGCTGTCAATAGTGATTACAAAGGGCATAGGAGAGAATAAATATTTTGTTTGATAGTACAGTGATATATATGGGTTACAAAAGATGAAACAATTCTCTTTCAAGATCTCTTGCTTGAAAGTATGAAAAGGAAGCAGATTCATAGCACTGAAACTTTCCAGGCTGCTCTGTGTTTGCATGAACAGTGAGCTGTACATCAGTCACTTTGCTCACCAGGGAAATGTAAGAGGCTCAGAAGTCCAGGCCCAGAAACTTTTACAGGAACCTAATAATAATTAATGTAAAGGTGAAGTATATACACTGTGAAGTATTCAAGATGATCCCACAGTCCCTAAAATCCAGCACTGACAGCTACTGTTTTTGTGGAAAAACATTTCTGTGGCATGATGCCAAGGGACAGTGAGAGCCTTTCAGAGGCAGATTTTTGCCCACAGCAGATGGAACAACAGCCTTTAGTTGCAAACAGAAGCCTAACAACAGCAAGACGTGGCAAGACCGTGTAAAAACAGTGGCACAGACAAAGCTGATGATGCTTTTAAGGCAGATGGGTACCATGCACACCTTGTGAAGGAAATGTGCAATGGGCAGCGATGGACCAAGAACCTTCTCACTAAGTGCTAGTTGATTATCTGGCATATATCCTCCTATATTAGTTGATGGAATCTACTCTTAATATCCAATGTTAAGTCTTTGTGTGTTCACACATCTTATGTCGAACTGTATGAACATACTGTATTTCTAGAAAAGTCCTGTACTCGTTTTCTGTTCTACCACGAAAATCCATTAGTAGTTCAATTCTTGTAATCCTTGTGCAATACACCAAAAAAATTTGTAACCCTGTTAGTGAACTCTACAAAGAAAGATAGAAAAATAGGCTCTGATAATGTCATCCTGGCTGAGTGTGGGCCTTTTTTTTCTTCTTTTTTTAAAATCTTTTATGTTGAGTAGATGGTAAGCTAAAGGAGAAATACATGATGAACATGGCCTTTCTCTTGTAAACAAGTGAGCTACAGGCGTTAGTGGTGGAGCTCTAAAATTTTGGTTTAGCCTTCCCTGTATGTTCCATATACAGTCCATGTGTATACAGTGCCAGGGTTGTCCTGCCATGCCTTAGCAATTGATAGTGTTTACTATCAATTAGTAAACACTAGTTTAGTGTTTAGTGGCAGAGATATCCAGCCACTCTTACCAAAGAGCCCTGAGTCCCACAGCTCCTGTCCATAGCCCCACAGACAAGACTATGCCCATGCTAGTAAGCAAGCCTGGCACAGAGACTCTGAACAGACCAGGCTCTTTGGCCACCCAGGAGCAGATGATGCCATGTTTTTGTCCTTCATGTATCTACCAGATGAAACCAGCAAGTGTATGAGCAGGTTTCGGGAATTTCAAGGTTTGCCCTAAAGGATGCATTACACTCAGTTGTCCCAACCATCTGGTGTGTTTCTGGCTGGGCAAACAGAATCATAGGTTCCCCCTGCCAAACAAAAGAGGTGTGTGTGATTCTTCTGGCTTTGGGGAACCCTGGGCATATGGGGGTGTACAAAATAGACTTGTCAAAGTTTAAGAAGTATCTTAGCAGCAGCATGAGTGGGTCTTTGACTGACTGGCCTGGTAGGTGTCTAATTTAGGATGAGCTCAGTAGCTCTCCAGGCCTCAATAACTCTAAGGACTTGATCTCTACTGCTTGAAATGGAACTTGAGATATGTGGCTCACAGGCAGTCACCTACATTTAATATCTAAATTTAGATGCCTAAACTCTGGAGCTGAATTACACTCCATATTTCCCATTACAGCTCATGACCTGGCAAAAATACTCAGTCAGAAGCATCCTCTGAAACTCTATGACCTCCTTTATTTCAATTTTTTCTCACTACTCTGAAACAGTCCTCACACACCTCCACAATTAGGTCATCTTTGTTATCTGTCACTTTGACCTCCAATTCTGAGCCTTTTTACTCACACTGAATGGTCTGTCTCTTTTGTAAAACACAGGAGATTTTGAAAGCCCAGAAAAAGCAAAAATTGTATCTCCAGATCCCACAGGCTAAATGTTCATAGGTTAATGCATCAATAGGTGTGCTTTGCACCTTTGAGATCCTAAAAGAGTAGTTGAGATTAATCTTACAACTGGTAAACAAGACTGGGAATCTTAGTGCCCTCAAGCAACTTGCAAATGGATTTGGGCTCAACAGGGCAAAAAAAAAGGGAAGAAGGGCACAGTGACAGGTCACGTCTGAGCAGGAAACACATGCAGAAACACATTTGACATAAAAACCAATAAGCCCAAGCATCAGATAAACCTGACAAACAGGTCTCGATACCACTCAATAATATTTTTGTCTTGAAATAATGTGACGCTTTTGAAAGGTAACTGAGTCACTTGTGTAATCACAGTGAACTGCAACAGGCCATCAGCTCTAATAAACTCAGACCAAGAGGGAAGAAGCAGGTCCCCTCTATGAAAGAAAATGTAACATCTTAGCCTTGACCTCTAGGTATCAGTAGGATAGTTAAACTCAAACCTGCAGCACTTCTTTTTCTTTGGTAACTTTTTTTAAAAGTGCTTTTGAACCTGATAAACACGTGATGGATTAAGACTTTGTCTGCGCAGCTGCAAATGAATCACATTTTATCTCAAAAGAAAGCATTCAGTTTGCTAATTTTCCTAACCAGCTAACTCCTGTCTGCTCTGAAGCATTATAAAAGAGTTCTTCAAGGAAAAAACCAAGAATGATTAATTTTTAATTCCCAATGCTTTTCCTCCCTGTTACGTAGCTTACTTGTACAGACAGTTCTGAATGCCTGAGCAGAAGGGGCAGTCTGTTAAATCCTTTTTAGACTGTTACAGCCTTCAAATGTGCCACTCCAGTTGCCAGAATAGAGGCAGGACCAGCTACTAGAGGCCTCAGGGAGGTGACTTTTTGTCTGTGCAGGGGAAATCTTTCTGCTTCTTGTGACAGATGAACTGATAAGTAGCTGGATGGGGACTGCAAGTGACAGCAATGAAAGGTGGATGCTTGCCATGCCAATATATCTCAGAGACCAGATGGAGTTTTTACTGAGCAAAACGTATATTTTACTACTCCCTAGGAATGGATCAAATGAGTTCAGCAATAATCTGGTTTCCATATAATGGGAGAAAGCCTTTGTGGCCACTCTGAAGGCAGTGCCTTAAAAAACTTTTTTCCAGCAGGTAATTTGCCAGCTGACAGCTGTGCTGGAGGCAGCTTACAGACTGTTTCTTTGTCCTCTGTTGTCACCTGCAGAAACTGCTCACCTGTGACACGTGCAGTATTGCATGGGAATGCTCAGCAATCTGGTCAAAGTGTGGGAGGCTCAGTGCCCAGCTGTGGTGCCTGCTCCACTGCCAGCTGTTCCCTCACAGTCAACAGAGTGCTGGGATCCACTTTGCAAAAGAAAACATGGAGCAGGGATCAAAGCACGCTCTACAGTGGGACAAGGAGGTATTCAAGAGAAAAGAAGGGGGAGAGAGGGGATGCAGTGTGAAGTGTTAGGTGTTGAGGGAGGGGGATGTATCACTAAAGAATGGGGAAGGTAAGAGAAGTGTCCTGGAATTCTTATTTGCAGAGCATGAGTAGCTGAAGAGGGGGTACCTCCTCTCCCAGCATGGTGTTGAGGAGGTGGGTTAGTGTGATAGGAGATCAGCCAACACTGCAGGCTGGTGATGATGCACAATGGGATTGCACCCTCACTGGAGCTCTGCATCCCCTGCTGAGGTGTGGCTCCCAAAGACACTCCAGTTATCATAGTTCCCCCCACCACAGTACCAGGGGTTGGTATGGTTACTCCTTGCTCAAGTGTCTGAGTTTCACCACATAGACCTCCTTCCATCCATCAGGATCCTGCCTGGGTGGATTTTGGGGAAGCGCAGGCTGTGTCTGCCTGACTGCCAGCAGCAGGAGCCACTTCTTCTTGCACAGGAACAATGTGAGCCGAGGTCACTGTGGACAGCCTCAGGACATGGCACAGGAGGGCTGGGGCCAGCTGACACCAAGGGCTGAGCCACAGCATGGCCAGCAAGGGAAGGGCTGAGAGTGGACAGGCATGGAGGGAGAGGAAAAGCCATGGAGCTGGGGAGCACCAGTGGGATGTTCTCAGTGGAGTGAGACTTTCCATGAACTGCATGGACATGCAGAGACTGCTCTCCTTCACTCACTGACAGTTTAGTCTTAATCTAATCTGTGAATGAGAAAGTTTTGATGGAAGACACTGGAAGACAGTGGGAGAGTGCAGGAGAGGTGGGTTGGTATGGAGTGGTGACCCTGGCATGGGTTTTCTGCACTCTTAATGTGAACCTAGAGGTGACAGCAGGAGCTTAGGGGCAGAAGGGCTACCTGCCTCCCTTCCTCCCTGGTCACACATCCTCTTTCTTGACATGTGACATTTGGCAGCCCTAGTCCTGGAGAAACACCTGTCAAGGCTCTCCTTTCGACACTCTCACACAAAACTCCCACCCCTTCTGATCCTTACTGCTCCTTCATTAACTACTCTTCATGAAAATGTGCTAGTAGGAGAACTGGATTCACTGATGTGGCGTGTCTTTCTGGGAAAGTGTTAACAGTAACAAAGGATAGAAAACGGAAATGGGGGTTTGAAAAGTTTTATTCACATGAAAGGATGAGCGTCTTTGTAGAAAACCATTTGCCAAAAGAAATAATTTTAAATTGCCATATGTTATTCGGGACTTGTCTGTCAAAAATAAGTCCCATTTTAATTTTCATGACAGAACTAAAGCAGTGCATTTTCCTGCTATCTCAACTTCTGACATATATTTGTATAGGGATGTTTTATACTGGTATAGTTATTCCCATACAGCAAGGAAAATAATAATTCAGATGTGTCATCTTTATAACGACATAGTTATATCCACCCTCTTACCCTATTTTAGCTTTTATTTTTACATGACCTTCTCCTCCCACGATGGGATTAATCATCCCAGCAGAACTTGCAGAGCTGGCCTTGGCATGAAGAAAAAAGAATTGCTGCTGCCCATACACTTATACAGCTGTGGCAATTGCAAGAAGAAATAATACACTGACTTTCAAGTGGAGGATGCTGCAATCAAACACAGCGCACATGTGTTTAATTTTAACACCTGTAAACTGAAATGCAGGAATATTAAGGACTAGAATATATTTCCCATATATGAGAGCTCAGAAATATGTAATAGGAACAGCTCTCAGAGGGAGGAAAGAGAACTACAGCTTTTTTCTTTGGGCAACAAAATTGTGCATGACTCCACGAACAACTGGAGGCAAAGAAATCACCCATGGCATCACAGCAATCTAAGCCTCACTACAAATGCAAGGGACTGTGAGGGAAGCAACTACAGAGTCTTCAGAGAAACCCGGGGACACAACTGCTAAAGTTCATATGCTGGATCTATAAGATAACTAGCAGCACATTACAGGGAAAAAAAAAAAAAAAGGAAGCAAGGTACCTGAAAGAAGAACATTTTAGCATTCTAATCCCTTTGTGAATATAGCATGTAGCCTTCCTCCACCAGTCATGTTCAATATACACTCTGAGTTTCCAAGACTGAACTGAATTGTGTCACTTAAGGTAAAAGCAATGTATTTTTTACAAATCTGTCCATCATTCTGAGTATCTGTGTCTCTCTTAAATGCACATAAAACTGAGTTTGAGCAAGGGGTTGACATTTGTATATATATAATGGGTAAGACAACACCCAGGCAAAGCTTTCAGGCTCAGCTACAACACAACTAAAATAAAACATCATGCTTAAACAACATTACTGAAAAATAAAAAAGTTACATAAATTACCTATTATTATTTCATAATAATAGTAGTGTTCCAAATTGTGTAAGTTAATGGATTTGGCAAATGTTACCTTCTGCCACCAAAGAACAGAATAAAGCAGTATTTTAGAAAACTGCATAACTCCACAGTATTAACTTTCTGAGAGTCTCATTATTCCCTATCGGAAAAGAGGCCATTTGTTTTAACATTTTAGTTGTTGCTTAAGAAGTTATACATGATTGCTTGCACTAGATATCAAGAACTTATTTGAAGAATTTCGGTGAGCCCAAAAAAGCCCTCTTCACTTCTATGGTACTACATAGATCATTCTTACTGCCTGCTCTAAGGAGAGCACAAAACAGAAACATTTTCTTTATTGTTTCCTTGATGTTTGTTTCTTTCACCATTAACACTCAGCAAAAAGAGTGTTCACTTTGGGTAAAACAAAAATTACATAGTGAAGCACAGGGCTTTACAGATATTATTAGTATTATAATATGTACAAATATAATATATATATATATATATATATACTTCATATATATGTAACAAATATTATGAGTATGTCCAGAAGTGATCATATCTGTACTGCTTTGTTAAAAATATGAAGACTCACAGAAGCTGTAGGGATAAACTCATTACACATTATTTAATTAGGTGTGGGTATGTTTCTTTTCATATAGTTTACTTTTCCTTCTTCAGCCCATATGACATTCCTGTTTAGTAAACTTTATAGGGAAACCAAAGCCATGTTGATGAGTTCTTGTAATAGTTTGTTGGCAATTGCTTGCTGCTATCTTTTCTCTCGAATATAAAAATTAACAGGAGTGTAGTGACAGGAATAATTAATATAGCTTCAGGTGTTTAGTTTCTTTGCAGCCTAAGGCATCAAACTAATAAACTAAAATTTACACCATACAGCCAGATTTTGTCCTGTACTAAGATAAACATATTATTGGTGTAAAACACGCTCATTCCACTCACTTTAATGACAGTAAATAGCGCTGCTAATAACACTTGCAGGATTGGCCCCTTTTTTATCAGCACACCTATACCATTTATTGCCTTCTCTACTACCACTGTCAATTCTAACTCCTGCACTTTAGCTAGGTAATCATTCAAATGGAATTAAGACTTCTGCTATTTTATCTTTCTCACAATGAAAAGTGCTTCCTGATTCCCGTTTCAACAACAAAGAAATCCTGGGTCATATTTTATGGGCAGTTTCAATTAAAGCTACTTATTTCTTCTGAGTTCTATTCCCTTTCTCCACACGTATGCTTAAAACTCCTATTGCAATTATTAATATAGATATGTTAACATGGATATGTCAGTGATATTTATGATATTAAATGATGATTCCATACAGGCTGACCATTATTTGAGTGGAGAGAATGCAATCAAAGGATGTTGCAAGCTCTGCTATTGCCACCTGCTGTCCACGTTCACCTTGGAATGGCTTGGGGAGACAGCGCTGCACAAGTTACCAAATGGATGGAAAGGACTGAAGTGCTGAGTGGGTGCAAAATGATCAGAAGCAAAGAGCCAAAATGTTGTCAACAAAGATTCATCAGGAACCTGCAGAAAAAATGATGGTCCTGAATGATCACTATTTTGGGTTCTCCACCTAGGGACATCTAGCTTGGACACAGTCCATCCCTCATCCTATTTACTTTCACACATTCTGTTCTCTGCAAGCACCTGCTGTCAGTGACTGCTGCCACCTACTACAAAGTCAAGCCTCCAAGCCCTTGTCCACATTGACAGCAGGAGGACATTCTTAGGCTGGCTATTGATGCCTCTTTCTGTGTAGCAGGGGAGGGCCAGGTTGCAGTAGTTAATCCAGTCATGAGGAGGGTATGTTGCAGTGACAGTGCAGCTAGGGAAGGGTTAAAATGCTGGAACTGAAGTTTGAGATCAAGAGCTAGGGAAGGAGGGGTGAGGCTCTGAGAAAGAGGCAGGGGCCCACAACCGAGCAACAAGCTATGAAGGCAGAATGATTTTGACAAAGCACGAAATGGAACTCTGCAGGGTCATTCCTCCCTCCATGTAAGATGGACAAGCAGACAAAGTATCAGGACTGTCGGAACAGGAAGCTCAATAACCAAAAATTGCACCAGCACAGTATAGACCTGAAGAAGGAAGTGGCTTTTGCAACTGCTTTTTTCCTAACTCTATAATGAGCATGTGAACTTTTGCCTCATACACCTCTTACCTTCTGTAGTTCTGTTAAAAGTCCCTTTTGCCCTGCCTCATCCCCTGGTTAAGTAATATTGCTGTTCTGGGCTCAGAGATGGCACTATTAGTTATGGATTTATATTGTACATGGTATGGAGATGGCAGCCAGTACCATACCAGAAGAAGGTACCTCGAGCAGGAGAGTACCTTGTATGCAGAGCAGGAGAATATTTGAGGAGTGGCAACGTGTTTTGCTCAAAGGTTTTACACTCATGTTGACTAACAAGACTGTTCCAATTGATATCAAGCTTGTTCATAACAACCTGAACAACTGTGGCATAGGGGAAGCCCAGAGATATCCCTAGGGTTTTTTTTCTCTACACATGCATTGAGAATTGAGTCCTCCACAAACAACTTCAGGGGGTTCTGCAGCATCAGAAGAATTCCCTTCCATCTCTGCTACAAAGGAAACCAGAGAACCCAGCAAAAAACATGACAATTAAAACTTTCTTCCCCTCTTTGTTGGGCACAGGCCATGCTTTTGGTGGAGATACCTGATGAAAAAACATCCACATCATCCTTTCCCCCCTCTCTCCCAGACATTGAATCAGTGCTGGAGTTATAGGAATCTGCTCGTTCATTATCCTTCCAGCCAGAAACAAAACGTGAGTGTACAAAATGTGGTGTTCAACAACATGGTAATCTTTTTTTCTGGGTTAAAATTCATGTGCAAAGTAAATGCATTTGGCTGTTTAATCTATCCTTTGGACTGACACTTAGATAGTCAAAGGGTAAAAAGCATCACTTGTACTGACTTGATGCAGGGCAAAATTTACTGACTTGGTATTGGCTTTATAATCATACCAGATACCAGGACCTATAGAAGAGCAACTTTTCAATAAACAAGTTAATACTTGACAGTGAAGTTATCAGGCATCCAAGTTCCTGCTCCAGAACCTGGGTTACTGTTCAACCTGGGTTACTAAACGTCCATGTTGTCTGTCTTGTAGTTTGCAGACAGCATGGCTGTTTCAAGCAATGCTTCTGAAGCTGAAAGAGACAAATATCTTGTGCTTGGGTCTGGTCCAGGTAAAACCAGCAGGTCTGTTTGGCCACAGCTTATATGTAACACAGAGCACTAAAGGAAAATGTTGTCTGTCTTCAGCCCTTCAAAAGATTAATTGAAACACTGACATATTACTGCCATCGAAGCCCATTCCAATATCTAATCATCCTTTCTGACTGAAATTCTTCCTTATGTCCAACCTAAACCTCCCTTGGGGCAGCTCAAGACTATGTCCTCTCGTCCTGCCACCTGTTACTTGGGAGAGGAGGCCAACCCCTACCCGGCTACAACCTCCTTTCAGATTGTTGTAGAGTGATACGATCTCTCCTGAGCCTCTTCTTCTCCGAGTTAAACAACCCCGGCTTCGTCACCTTCTCCTCACAGGACTAATGGTCCATCACCAGCTTTGTTTCCCTTCTCTGGATTCGCTCCAACACCTCAAGCGTCCTTAGTGAATTCAAGAGCCCAGAGCTGGACACAGGTGCACCTCAACCACACTGAGTACAGGGAAGTAATGCGTACAGGTGAAAATGATTTATTTGAGCAAGAAATAGCACCACAGGAGCGAATCACACTCGCAAATAAGGAGTTTGCTCAGAAACACCTGGAGAAGTGAGGGATGTGAAGAGTTTTAAAAGCCCGGAGCAATAAACGGTAAATTCCTGGGAGTTTTTAAGAGCTGCCAATTAAACGGGCTGGGAAGACAGCCCCAAAGCGCCGCGACGGCCAGGCTAGGCGCTCCAAGCTCTCCTCTCCCGGGCCGAGCCTCTCACACAACTTTCCGCGGCGGCCCCGCCCGCCGG
>VZRZ01007207.1:16650-50881 GCA_013398175.1 Climacteris rufus | reverse complement strand
GGGGGGGGGGGTCAGGGGGGTCCCCGAAACTGGGACCACCTCCCAACAACACCCCCAGCACTGGGACCACCCCCCAAAAACACTCCCAGCCCCAAAAAATCCATAATTCCCCCAAAAAACACCCCCAAAAGAGCCCCTCCTTTTAATCAGTGCTGGGTGCACAGGGGATAGCTCCACCAAACATGTTCACACCCCACAAAGATAGGGGACAAGCTTTTATCCTTTAACTACATGTATGTGCATTATCTTTCTAAGAAAAGGTGGTTACATGCTAATGATTTCCTAGAACTTAGGAATATTATTTACATATCTCTTATGCGTGTGCATTGCCTCCTGGTGGTTGTCTTGGGTCGTCATTGGATGAAGGCCGTGGGTATTCCTCATGGCTGAACTTTTCACCTTCCCTCTTGCCCATGCGCTCTTGGTAGGGTCTTTATGTAAGTCCCTACTGTGCCAATCTTGGCAAGTTCCAGGTCTTCTGTTCTTTCTTTCGAGAGACCTTGTGCCTCGGTTTCTGAAACTTTGTTTCTCTTTTCCTTAAAACTAGGAGTTAATATTTGCTAAGCTTACAAGAGCCCCTTTATTATAAAAATTCCCTTTCAGTTCCCCCCTGTGTCAGGAAACTGTTGTAAATTCTTTTACCACTCAAGCTTTGGAAAATATGTCCTTTTCTCTAACTGATGTCTCATTTTATGTCTTTTGCAGTCTTCATAGCTGTTAATATTGCACTTAATCATTAATAATAAATACTGTCCACATACACATGTGATTAGCAACAAAGTCACCAGAACAACTATAATTACAACTAAATGCTTTAGCTAAGATAAGTCCGACAACCATGAGGTTAAAGCTTCCCAGGTGTTTTCTGACCAGGAGATATCCTCTTTTATAACTTCATGCCATAGTCTGGCATGTTCCCAAATAGTGTGGATGTCAGTTAATATTTGTCCACTTCGGTCCACATATGTACAGCAACTCGCATTTACTAGAGTACAAACCCCTCCCACCTGTGCTGTTATCATCTCTAATAGTTTTGGAACACCACTCCTTTTAGAGAATTGATTTCAGTTTGTAGCTGTCCAATGGTGTCAGCAGTAGCGTTAAAATTAAGTTCTATTCTGCCGAGATGTTTAGAATTGCTTTTTCTAGTTGGGCAATACCTAAGGTGAGAAACAGAACTCTAACAAAGTTAAGAAATTTAGTTCTATATCTTATCAAAGGATTTGATGGGACACTTCGGGCAGTTCTCTTATCCCACAAGCCTCTTCTTACTATCCTGGTGAGGCTGGAACTGTTAATGAGTTGTACTGGGGGTATCACCATTCCCATGGTACGCTGGCCCGGCCAGTTTCAGGGGAGCTGTTTAATTGCAATTCCGTTACCACATAACTACCAATATTCATTAGGCAGGTCACAACCTGTGTGGCCAACTGTGTGGCCCCAGAGATAGTCTTGCCATTTCTGCTGTCGAGGATCAGTTCTGGGGGAAATTACACTTAAATTGTTTCTCTCGACCACCACAACAGGTTGCCACACAATGGGGTTGATAAATTGTCCAAGGTCAGGGCCTGAAAATCTCGATTTGATGTAGCAAATGATGGAATTTATCAACACCGAATGAAAGGAGGGGTGACCCACCAAGGACCCACCCTGTCGACATCCTGCACTGGTATTATATAATTCATAAGGATCTAAAAAAGTCCAACTACTCAAAGGTACCCTTATCATTGGTGATGGGAATTGGTTTGCCTCCCCACACAAACAACGCTCTTTAATCCTGTATGGTTTACAATGCTTTCAAGAAGGGCAATATAATTGTTTACATTAATTGATTCAACTACTTTCCATATTACAACAAATAACCAAAGCTTCATGTTGCTCTGGCGAGTTTCGATTTTAGTCCATCCCTGCTGGCCAAGGTTATTGCCCAGGAGGTGTTAGGAGACTTCTTGATCCGGGTGTAGTGTATCCAGGTGAGCTTTTCTTTTTACCCAACTGCGGTGAATGTAGTCAATAACACTTGAAAGGGTCCGTCCCACTTCTCCTGCAGTGGGTCACCTTAAAAAAGACTTCCCAAATACCCAATCACCTGGCTCAATATCATGCACAGGCTGTGTGAGTGGTTGTGATTGATTGTTTGCAACTACCTGAGCATTCTCTTTTAATTTGCCATTCAGTTGCTGTATAATATTCCCTCAAATAACCCTGCCCTACCAGAGGCAAGTTTTTGTTGCAAATCATGTTTAGCCCATAAGGTCTTCCATACAGGATCTGAAACGGACTCAGCCTCTCCTTTAACCTTGGCTTTGTCCTTAGCCTCAATAGAGCTATTCCAGTACTGTACCCTGGCCCAGGCCAGGCTCAGGCTGTGGCTGACGCATAAAACATGAAGGAAAATGGAGGAAATGAGAGGAAACAGTATGTGAAGGGGACAAAAGGTGGGAAACGTGAGGGTAGAGAAGGGTGGGAAGTGTAAGAGGAAAAATGGCGGGAAAATATGAGGGGGAAAATGGTGGGAAATGTGAGGGGAGATAAGGAAGGGAAACATGAAGGGGAAAAATGGTAAAAAATGGGGGAGACCAGGGATGCAGAGTCCCAGGCGTCCTAATGTCCAGGAAAGCAGGGTCCAGAGGTCCCAATGTCGAGGAAAGGGTGGGTTATGGGGCAGGGAGACATGGGATGGCCAGAAATGTGGGGTGAAGGGGATCCTGATCCTAGTCCTTCCCAGTCACTCCCAGTATTATGCCAATTGCCTGCAGCTTGGTCCAAGTTATTGTCCTTCACCCCCAGTATATATAGTATATATAGTTCCAGTCACCCCCAGTATGATCCCAGTCACTCCCAGTCTGATCCAATCATTTCCACAATGATCCCAGTCAATTCCTATGACACCCAGAACAATCCCGGTATGATCCCAGACACTCCCAGTATGATCTCTGTCACTCCCACTATGGTCTCAGGTTCCAGTCACTACCAGTATAATTCCAGCATGATTCCAGCATGATTCCAGTCAGTTACAGTCACTCCTAGTACAATCCAAGCCACTCCCAGTATGATTTCAGTCACTCCCAGTCACTACCAGTATGATACCCATCAGTCCAAGTCACTTGCAGTATTATCTCATTTGCCCCCAGTGTGGTTTCAGACACTCCCAGTATGAACCCAGTTGCTTCCAGCCACTTCTAGTAGGATCCCAATTGCCTCCAGCTTGGTCCAAGTTGCTCCCAGTCACCCCCAGTATGGTTCCCTTCGCTCCCGGTATGATCCCACTCACTTCCAATCATTCCCAGTATGATCATAATCACTCCCAGTATTATGCCAATTGCCCTCAGCTTGACCAAAGTTGCTTCGTTCACCCCAGTTTGGTTTCAGTCACCTCCAGTATGATCCCAGCCACTCCCAATATGATCCCAGTGTCTTCCTCTGTGGTCTCAGTTGCGGTCACTCCCACTATCATTCATGTAAGTTCCACTCACTCCCAGTACGATTCCGGTATGATCCCAGCAACTCCTAGTATGATTCCAGTCACTCCTGCTATGTTCTCAGGAGTTCTAGTCACTCCCAATATCATCAATCCCACTGCCTGTGTCACCAACAGTGTCAAACAGTACCGGTCCCATCCCCAGCCACTGGGGACGCCCCTCGTCACTGGGCCCCACTTTGCGCTTGAGCCACTGACTGTAACATTTTGTGTGTGACCATCCAGCCCATTCCTTATCCACTGAGTGGTCCAACCCTCAAATCTACATCTCTCCAGTTTAGAGACCAGAATGTTGTGTGGGACAGTGTCAAATGCTTTGCACCTGCAGGCAGATGACCTCAGTTGTTTTTCACCCTCCACCACCACTGTAACCCTGTTGCAGAACGCACCAAAACTGTCAGGCATAATTTGCCCTCAGTGAAGCTATGTTGGCTGTCACCAACCACCTCCTTATTTTCCATGTGCATTAGCATAGATTCCAGGAGGATCTGCTTCATGATGTTGCCCAGCACAGAAGTGAAAATGACCAGCCTTGTCCGTGATTAAATGTGCAAGGATCCACCTTGGCTTCACATCATTCCCAAAACAGGTGGAGGGCACACAGAGGACAATGCCACAGACACAACCAGATCTTCTCAGGGGCCACTGCGGGGTTCCAGGTGCCTCCGGAGCAGTGAAGGAGCTGGAGATCAGGATCAGGAACGACCACAGCTCCCCTCAGTGCTCCCAGTACACCCCCGTGCCCTGAAGAGTTTGACCCATGTGGTGATCTATGGCAGCAGTTGCAGCGATCCGTAATAATGAGACAGCACACACCTTGGTTTGCAAGGGTCGAGAGCCAGCCAGCAGCGTTTATTGTATTGTCTTTTTATAAAAGGAACCCAGGTATATGATTGGCTGGCTTCTACACCGCCCTATTCCAAAACATATTGTACAAGAATGATAAACAACAGGTGCTTATCTCTATTGTTTTCATACCTCCCATTGGGAAGAAGGATTTTTCTCACAAGCAGCAAGCAACAGGCTTCAGGCTGCTACAGTGATCTCCTGTCTATTTTCTTGGAAGAGATCAGTGCCCAAACTTCCATCTACTCCACATCATCCCTACAGGAATTTATGGAATTGATCAGACCTCCCAGTGTCTTCTCCAGGGTGGATCATCCCAGCACCCTCAGCCTCTTCCAGTCCCAGACATCATACTAGTGGCCCTTCCCTAAGTCTGGTTTAAAGTTCCCCAAAGGGTCTAGCCACCTTATTGGCGATGACCTAGTTGTCCCAGTTGGCCAGGTGAATCCCATCACCTCCCAACAGACCTTGTCAAAAGTGGATCCATGATCATGGAAGCCTGAACCTTGAGAATGGCACCATCATATCCCTTCACCACCATCCAGTATGGCCATGTCTCTCTGGGACTAGTAAGTGCTGGCCTTGGGTCACACGGTGAGAAAACCCTGGGGGGAGGGGTGTGGAGCTCCTGGCCCACAGTGGATGCCCCTCCCTTGACTGAGAGCCAACCCCAGGGCCATTGCTTGGGTAATGTCCTCACAGCCACCCTCAGGACCATTTCTTGGGTAATGTCCCCACAGCCATCCCCAGGACCACTTCTTGGGTAATGTCCCTATGGCCACCCCCAGGGCCATCACTTGGGTAATGTTTCCACAGCCACCCCAAGACCGTTTCTTGGGTAATGTCCCTATGGCCACCCCAGGGCCATCACTTGGGTAATGTTTCCACAGCCACCCCAAGACCGTTTCTTGGGTAATGTCCCCACAGCCACCCCCAGGACCACTCCTTGGGTAATGTCCCTATGGCCACCCCCAGGGCCATCATTTGGGTAATGTTTCCACAGCCACCCCAGGACCGTTTCTTGGGTAATGCCCCCAGAGCCACCCCCAGGGTCATGCTTGGGTAATGTTCCCATGGTCACATCTGTTGAGATCAGATGTACTGGACACTGGCCAGTAGCGGTGATCTGATAACACCTCCCTGAGGAGGAAGGACATGTCACCCGCTCACACAACGGCCACAGGGATTGCAACACCCAAACAACCCAAAACAGCAGGTTTGCACCCCAAAACCCCTCACTCTTCTCTGAAGGCATCTCTGGGACATCACTGCAGCTCATCATGGCCGTCTACAAGGTGACAGTGGCAACAGGTGACATGGTGGAAGCTGGGACCAACAACTCCATCTCCATCACCTTGGTGGGCAGCTATGGCGAGAGTCGCCGGACCACCATCTCCTTCTTGTTCCGGCCAGGGAAGGTGGGCATGGGGATGGGGACATAAGGGGTGGTAGAGCTGTCCTGGGGACATGAGGGGTAGCACAGGCTCTCCCAGGGATGTGAGGGGCTGCACGGACTGTCCTGGGATACAAGGGGATGGGGGGGGGATGGATTTGAGGGGGATGGAGAAGAGGGGTTCCAGGATCTGGAGGAAAAAAATTTGGGGAAGATGATGTCTTCCTGGGGGTCCTGGGGGAATGGAGGAAAAATATTTGGAGGATTGGAGGAATGGTGTTCTGGGAGGATGGAAGAAAAGGACTTTGAGGGGATTGTGGAGGAGAAGGATCCTGGAGGCAGTGGAAGAAAGTGGGGATGCTTTGAGGCCTTTCTCTATCGGTGTCCCCTGGTGCCACCAAAGGGCATCAGCCCATCTCCCCAGAAGCCATTTCCTCCTTCCCAGGAGAAGAGTCTGTCCGTGCACTGTGGGCAGGACTTGGGTCCTATTGTCCTCATCCGCCTGCACAAGTGGCGGCTCTTCTTGGAGGATGCCTGGTTCTGCAAGGACGTCCGAGTGACAGCCCCCAATGGCACCCTGTATCGCTTCCCCTGCTACCAGTGGCTGGAGGGGGTCACCACGGTGGAGCTGCGGGAGGGCTCAGGTAGGACCCACCCTGCCCCCATCCTCCTTTGCTGGCCAGCAGTCCAAATTTTGATCCCCCTGCTCCTTTCTAGGGAAGAAGTTGGTGGATGACAAGCTGCAGATCCTCAAGGAACATCGGCAGCGGGAGCTGGCAGAGCGGCAGGAAGCTTATCGGTGACAGCAGGGATATGGGGAGAAGGCCTGCCTTGGTCAGGTGGGCTGGTGAGCGCTGATGCTGACATCTGTTTCCATTTTCCACTCCCCAGGTGGAAGAACTTTGCCCAGGGTTGGCCCCGTTGCCTCAACGTGGACTCAGTCTTCGAGCTGGACTCCAACATCCAGTTCTCCTGCATCAGAGCCAACAACTTCAATGGTTTTCTCATCTTCCAGTAAGCAGTGCCCCGAGGCTAGGGAGGACATGGGTGATGGCAGAGAAAGATGCCAGAGACGGGAAGGGGTGTGCTGAGGTCCCCCTCTGCCCTGTAGAGGGGCCTCCCACTTTTTGTCAGGGTTCCTGTTGAGACGCACCTCCTGGAACAGCCTGGATGAGATGCGCACCATCTTCTCCCGGACACAGGGCAGGGATATTGGTGGGTGCCTTGTGTGTTGTCCCCTGCCCTTCCCCCTGCATCACTCAGGGCTTCACAAGATGTCCCTGGAAGGTGGATAAGTGGATGCTGATGTCCAACCATCTCCTTAGTCCCTGAGTATGTGGCCAAGCACTGGCAGGAAGATGACTTCTTCGGTTCCCAGTTCCTCAATGGCAACAACCCCATCATCATCCACTGTTGCACCGCACTGCCACCCAAATTCCCTGTGACACCAGAGATGGTCACTGGCTCACTGGGGGATGGCACCAACCTGGGCAAGGAGCTGCAAGATGGTCGGATCTTCATTGTGGACTACAAGATGCTGGAAGACATCCCAGCCGACACCATATATGGGCGGCAGCAGTACGTAGCGGCCCCACTCTGCCTGCTTCACCAGGGCACTGATGGACTCCTGCGCCCCATCGCCATCCAGGTAGGGATGTCCCACCCACCCCAAACCCTGCTATCAAGAAGGTGGCAATAGTCCCAGACCATGGCGTGGTGTCCCACAGCTCAGCCAAACGCCAGGACCCTGCAGCCCCATCTTCCTGCCGAGTGATGACAAGTGGGACTGGCTGTTGGCTAAGACCTGGGTGCGCAATGCTGACTTCTACAGCCACCAGCTCCTCACCCACTTGCTGAGGACCCACCTGTTTGGGGAGGTCTTCGCCATCGCCACCCTGCGCCACCTGCCCACCTGTCACCCTCTCTTCAAGGTAAGGTTCCCTCTCAAGGCCATGTGCTGCCCTCCCCCTCAAACTGATGGTGGTCATGCCCCACCTGACAGCCCCTCCCAGCTCCATGAAGGAGTCCCTGCTCACCTGCCAGACATTTGTTCCTCCCTCAGCTCCTCATGCCCCACTTCCACTTCACACTGCACATCAACACCTTGGCCCGCAGTGTCCTCATCAACCCTGGTGGCCTCATTGACAAGGTGAACTGAGAGAACTGGGCTCTGCTGGGGTACTGGGGCCTCTTGGAAGCACTGAGGGGCACTGAGAGCTCTGGGGTATTGGGAGGCATGGGGGTGTACTGGGGATACTGGGGATCTATTGCAGTCCATGGGGGCACTGGAGAGCACTAAAGTCTTGACAGTGACTTGAGGTCTACTGGGGTCACTGGAGTTTACTTAGTGCACTGGGAGACACTAGGGTCTACTAGGGACACTGATGGCACTGGATTCTATTTGGGACACTGGGGTCTCCTGGGAGCCCTGGGTTCTAGTGGAAACACTTGGGAGGTACTGGGCTGTGCTGGGAGCACTGGGTGTACTGAAAGTGCTGGGGAGCAGTGTAGTGTACTTGGGGACACTGGGAAGCATGAGAAACCTGGGAGACACTAGAAAACAGGGGTGGAGGACACTGGAGAACACTGGGGTATCAGGGCGTACTGAGGGCAATTGGTATGTACTTGGAGGACTTGTACTCTGAGAGCAGTGTGGGGTACTGGGATATACTGGAAGCACTGGGGGACACTGAAGCCTGGCACTTCCTGCCCTCCCCACCCATGGGTGGCCCTCCTCCCAGGGCTCAGGGGTGACCTATGAGGGGCTGCTGCTGGTGGTGCAGCGGGGCCTGGAGCAGGTCACCTACACATCCCTGTGCCTCCCTGATGACATCCGTCACCGCGGCATGTCTCATGTCCCCAACTACCACTACCGAGATGATGGGATGAGCCTCTGGGAAGCCATTGAGAGGTGAGACTGGTTTTGGGGGGTGGAGGGTGGTCCCAGGGGTGCCCCAGGATCTCATAATCACCTTGTCCCTATGGCAGCTTTGTCACCGGCATTGTGACATTCTACTATGGTGGGGATGCAGCAGTGAGTGGGGACACCGAGCTGCAGGCCTGGGTGATGGACATCTTCACCAATGGCTTCCTGGGCAGGACCTCCTCAGGTAGCACACCTGCAGCTGCCACAGGATGTCCTCAGGGGAGGCAGGGGACAGGCAGGTCCCTGAGGCTCATGGCTGTCCCCACCCTCACCCAGGCGTCCCCTCCTCGCTGCAAACAGTGGCGGAGCTCATCAAGTTCCTCACCATGGTGATGTTCACCTGCTCGGCACAGCATGCAGCTGTCAACAATGGGCAGGTGGGACAGGGGACAGGGACCCAAAGGATAACCCCATTTGTCCTTGAGCCATGCTGGGGACATGTCCCACTCCCACCCCCCTGTGTGCAGAAGGGATGTACCCATCCTGAACCAGTGTCTATGTCACGCTTCTCCATATGCCAGGATGTCCCCATTCATCCTGTCTCCATGTTGGAAGGATGTCCTCACCCTACCTCAGGAGAACATCCCTATCCAATGTGTCCCCATGCCAGAGGGATGTCCCCATCCATCCCCTCTTCATACTGGAGGGGATGCCCCCATCCATCTCCCTTGCCATGCTGAGATGTCCCCATCTGCCCCCTCTCTGTGCCAAAGAACGTTCCTACCTGTCCCCTCACAGTTTTGGGAGGATGTGCCCACCCAAGCCCCTCACTGTTTCAGGGGGATGTTCTCTGCAGTGACCTGTCCCCTTGCAGTATGACCTAGGGGCCTTTGTCCCCAACGCGCCATCCTCTATGCGCCACCCACCGCCCTGCAAGAAGGGCCAGGCCTTCCTCCAGCACTTCCTTGACACCATCCCTGAGGTGGCCACCACTGCCAACATCCTGGTGGCCCTCATCCTCCTCAGCTCCCAACTCAAGGACAGGGTGAGTCTGGCCCCACAGACCCCATGGGCCCCCAAACAGATCTGTGGGACTGGGGAACTGCAAAAGGTGCCCACAGGGGTCAGTGTCACCACCTCCGGTGTCACCAAGCTTGGGGGATGGCCACCATTGCTCCACAGCTACCAGGATGCCAGAGAAACCCCCAACAGCACCAAGGGGTTGAAGCTGAAGTGCCCATGTTCCTGTTCCCCACAGAGGCTCCTGGGACAGTATCCTGAGGAGTGGTTTACAGAGGCAGAACCCCGGCGGCTCATCCGGGCCTTCCAAGGACAGCTGGAGGAGATCCGGGACCGGATTGAGGAGAGGAACCACTTGGCTGAGCTGAGATACAACTACCTGAACCCACTGGAGACAGAGAACAGCATCTCCATCTGAGCACGGGAGCTGCACCCACTCAACACTCCCAAGCACCCTGCACCTGTGCACCCTCAACACCCAGCACACTCAGAACCACCTATCTGGTCACCCCCAGCACCCAGCAACCCCAGCATCTGGAAACCCAGCACGTCCAGAACACCCAGCACCCCACACTCGGTTATCCCCAACACAGAGAACCACGTGCATCTGAACATGAAATATACCCAGCATTCCCAGCTCCCCACACATGGCCATCCCCAACACCCTTGTCACTCAGCATCCCACACGTGGACACCCTCAGCACCCCTCACTCTGTTTTCCTCATCCCAATAAATGCCAGCTGTCAACCAAACCCTTGTTGTTCCGGGGGCACCCTAAAACCACAGGGACCTACACAACCCCCACTCAAAGTGGGAGCTGGACTGAGGCAACTGGGAGACATGATGGGGTGCCCAGTGCTCCCACTGACCCCTCCCAGTGCTCACAGTGTTCATCACTGGTCCCCAGTGACCCCGGTGCCCTCCTGCAGTGCTCCCCTGCATGCAGAGTGGGAACTTCAGACAAAGTTTATTAGAGAAGCTTCATTTGACACATGAGGTGCAGAAAGGACCCCCAACACCTCCAAAACCTACTCAGGACCCCCTGGCTTTCTAGACTCCTTCTCAGAAGGGAATGTGGGTGCAGTTGGATCCAATCCAAGTCCAGCTTCCTCAGCCTCCTCGCAGGCAAAGTGTGCCACCCTCATCTTGCAAGGCTCTTCACTAAACCTGCTCAGGCTTCCAGACATCTTTCCTGTGTTGAGGAACCAAAACCAAGGCATAGTAACCTGGATAATCCACACCCTTAATCTCCTGGTCACACAGTCCAGGGTGTTCCTGGCCTTCCCTGCTGCCAAGACACATGGCTGCCTCCTGCCCAGTTCCCTGTCCATCAAGACCTTTCCAAGCCAGGCAGCTCCAGTCTGTGCCATTGCAGGGGCTGACACTAGCGTGTGTCCTTCTGAGATTTTGTAAGTGTGTGAACTGAATATGTGCAGGTAACCAAGATGGCCAAAATACACTGTTGAAGTGTAAAGAGTAGATTTATTCCATCACTACATTGGCAAAATGGGAACATATACACTCCTAAGCTTATTTCATCTTAATAGGCAAAAAGCACGCAGGCCAAGCCTGTTCCCTGCCTTAACATATCACAGGGCCTGGCACAGGCACATTCATTCACAAGGCTGTGTTTTTAGTCTCCAGCTTATCTCTCTTCCCTCCCACCAGGAGGCTTAGGCCTGAAAAATGCTTCTTAGGTCTTTTTTACACCATCCTGTTATCTTCTGCAGAAATTCCACTTCTCAAAGCAGAGAGAAAACAACCCAAAGCAACCACAATACGTGAAATTTCCCCCACCAAATATTAGCATCTTCCAGCTGAAAGGTCATCTTTGAGCGAAAACTCTTATTTTTTCCTTCCTTGCCAAACCTTCTGCTTTTAACCACTTCCTCCCCACAATGAGGTTCCTGCCAATATAGGCTTTCCTCCTCCTTGAAGCCCTTCACTGAACACAGAGGTCTGAGAGACCTTTCCAGTAAATACTTGGGCAAAGAAGACACTGTGTCCCTCAGCATCAGTATAAGCATCTGTTGGTATGAAATCCCCCTCCATGTTCTGAAGCACAGCGTAGACAATGCACAGAAATTCCTTGTCTGTTGCTGGGCTTGCTGTCATCTCCTGGCAGCATCTTCATGGCCCCTGTTTGTAACCTGTCCTGTGACATCCCAGCCCTTCTCTCTTCACATGTCCCCACAGCCCCTGTGCAGGCCCAGCTCAGGCCAGGAGTGCTCAGGGTGGGAATGGCCCCTCTGCCATGGTGCCCACAGCAGCCCTAGGGCTCTGTCCCCCATGGCCTCCCTGCTGGGCAGCCTCTCCAGGCTCCTGCAGAGGCCGTGTCACCTGTGGGGCTGCACAGACAGCCCTGCCCCGGGCTTTGGGCCAGGAGAGAGGCCGGGCAGGGCTGGCCATTCCCGGGAACAGGCCCTGAGCCCAGCAGGAGGATGGAGCTGGGGCACAGCCAAATTCACCCGCACACCTGGGCTGAGCAGCCAGAGCTGGGAATGGCTGGGGAGAGAGGCTGGGGGTGACAAATATCCTGGGCCCTCTCCCTGCTCTGTTCATGTCACCCAGGGCACAGAGCAGCCTCCTCTCTCAGGCACTTGCCTGTTTTCAATCCCTGCCACAGGCCCTGGCTCTGCCCCACAGCCCCTGGGTTGAGTCCCCACACGGTCACACAGGGTGAGATGGACACTGATGGTTTTCTCTGACAGGTTCTCTGCAGCCCAGCCCAGCTCCCTCCAAGCTCTGCCAGCTGCCCTGAGCTCTCCCCAGCACCAAGGGCCTCTCCCCAGCACAGCCCAGCCGGCTCTGGCCCCACAGCCCTGCTCAGGGCAGGGTGCTTGGGGCAGTGGCCCCATGGCCTCAGCCCCTCTGAAGGGCACAGAAGCAGCTGGAGCTCAGAGAGGACTCAGCCCCACAGATGGGGGAACGTTCTCGGCCAAAGGAGAAGGAGGGTCCCTGTGTCCCCTGCTCTCCTGTCCAGGAGATCCTGAGAGCTCTGCAGCCCCTCCTGCCATCCCATCTCCCCAGACCAGCACAAAAGTCCCAGCCCTAGTGGTCCTGAAGAGCTCCTCCTACTGCAGGCACAGGGCCCATCCCAAGGCCGGTGCAGCCAGAAACCTGTTCTCATTTCTTGTTCATTCCTGCTCTGCTAAGGCTGGATCTCAAGACAAAAAAAAAATTTGCTGCAGGTTAATTTATTTCATTTGAATACAATGTGAGTCTCCCCATTTACACAAAGTCTCTGGGTCACACAAGCTTGGTGGATGCTGAAGAAGGAGGGGATGACTAACAACATTTCTTCGAAGACAACATCACAAGTGGAGAAGAAAAGATATGTAAATAAGGAAAGACAGACTTGATCTGTCATGACATGCACTGGGAGTCACTGACAGAGGACAGCAGGCAGGCTGTGGCTGCTGAAAAGCATCCATTCATAAGTTTCTTCATGGCATCCTTGAGCTTCTGGTTTCTCAGGCTGTAGATGAGGGGGTTCAGTGCTGGAGACATCACCGAGTACAGAACTGACACCACCAGATCCAGCAACGGGGAAGAGGTGGAAAGGCTTCAGGTAAGCAAACATGGAAGTGTTGACAAACAGGGAGACCATGGCTAGGTGAGGGAAGCACATGGAAAAGGCTTTGTGCTGTGCCTGCTCAGAGGGTATCCTCAGCATGGCCCTGAAGAATTGCACAGAGGAGAAAAGAATGAATACAAAACACCCAAATCCTAAGCAGACACTGAAAACAAGAAGTCCAGCTTGACCAGTTGGAGATGCTCCAGATTCTCAAGAGGCTTAAACCTTCGTTGTAGTGGAGAAACAGGTGGGCTCAGAACACTGCAAGGTCCACCATCTGTTGAAGATGAAGGCTGGAAGAGAATCATTGCATGTACCAGGAGGGAAGGTCTTCTCCCGTCTGAAAACTTGACAAGTAGGACTGATACCTTCTACAAGTGAGACGCCCTGCAACTAAGCAGCCAGACAACTGATGAGGTAGGCAAAGGTGTTTCTGGGACAGAGGAGCCTCCTAAAGCAACATCACCTGCACCCTGCATCACAATCTCCTCTGTTAAGAGGAAAAGAAGGGTAGTTGTGATAGAAGACTCCCTTCTAAGAAGAACGGAGGGCCCGATATGCAGACAGAACCCAACTCACAAGGAAGCCTTCAGTCTTCCAGGGGCTCGGATAAGGGACAGTACTGGAAAACTGTCCAGTTGAGTAAGGCACTCTGATTACTATCTGCTATTGGTAGTTCAAGCTGGCAGTGACAAAATAACAAAGAGAAGTCTGAGGGCAATCAAAAGAGACTTCAGGGCCTTGATTGGTCAAAGCACCAGGATCACAGGTAGTGATTTCCTTGATCCTTCCGGTAACAAGGAATAATATTGACAGGAATAGGCAACATCCATCAGGTCAATGCATGGGTCCAAGGCTAGTACAACTGGAAAAAAATGGGTTATTTGACCATGGGATGATCTATTCAACACCTGGTCTACTGACACCTGATGGGATTCACCTTTCTCAGAGGGGAAAAAGAACTCTAGGAGAGGAGCTAGCAGGGCTCATTGACAAAGCTTTGATCAAGCTCAGAAGGGGGAAAGGGACAAAACCAGGCCCATCAGTGATGAGCAATGGGATGTAGTGCCAAAACTTGAGGAAAGGAACACTAACAGGATGTGCTTCACAAGGTGTTGGCTACAATGTACCACACTTGAAATGTTTCTACACTAATGCATGCAGCATGAGGAACAAACAACACAGCTCAAAGCTTTGGCCCACTGCCAGAGATTTGACGTAACTGGCTGTCACGATCCGCTAACACAAGCGGGGGTCGTGATGGTTCATTTAACGATCTCAAAATGCAAAAGGCACAAAGGGGATATCAACTTTAATCAAATAGTGCACCTTTATTGAGTGCCAGCAACACGATTATGCGATAGAGGGGGGAGAGAAAGAGAAATAAAGAAACAAAGTAGAGGAAGAGAGAGAGAGGGGAGAGGGGAATAGCTACCAACGGATGAGACGAAGCCCTCGTGGTCCTGCCAATAGGCTCGCCATCGTCCGTGGGGAGATCTCCATAGGGTTAATTCAGAAAGGTCTTTTATAGTCTTGTCGTGAGCGGGGGCAACTGGCCAAGAGGTGAGGAAATCTGCCACTATTGTTGGTGAGGCCTGTTGGCCATGTTCAGGAGGGAGTGTTCAGGACTGATCATTCTTCTCGCTTCAGTGCAGTCCCCTTGCCCAGGCAGAACCTGTTCCAGCGGGCACACCTTGCAGGCAACAAACGTCCCACCTTAGCCAGGCCAGGACTCCTTTAGTGCAAAAGTCCTCTTTTAGGGTTTCAGTCTCTGTCGATGATCGTGAGGCAGGTAAGGAATTTTCAGGCCAACTCTTACACTGGCATAAGTCAAACCTGGTGGGATGAGACAACTCTGTGATTGGAGTGCCCTCTTGGATGGTTAAAGGCTCTTTCAGAACCATAAGCAGTGCAGGAGAGGTGGCAGGTGGCACTGGATGTAAGGGAAGGGCTGGAATGTCTGCAGCTCACAGTTGGCAATGGCACAGTTCAGAGAGTCTGGGTGAGAATCAAGGCGCAAACAAATAATGCGGATGTCACTGCGGGAATCTACTATAGACCACTCAGCCAGCCCCAGGATGCTGAAGAGTTATTTTTTGAGGAACTAAGGGACACTTCCAAGGAAAGATACCCTCCTGGATCTGCTGCTTGGTAACAGAGCACTCTCGTGAGCAAAGTAGGGATTGGTGGCCATCTTAGCCACAGAGATCACAGAGCAATCATGTTTAAAATCTCTGTTAAGAGGAGGAAAAGTGACAGCAAAACTTTAACTCTGGCCATGAGAGCAGACTTCAGGCTGTTCAGGGAACAAATGAGTAGAGTACCCTGGGAAAATGTTTCTGCAGGTGCTGGGGTCCATCAGTGCTGGTCACTTTTTAAACATCACCTTCTACGGGCACACAAGCAGCTATTCCTAAATGTTGCAAGTCAAGCTGGCATGGTAGAAGGCCAGCTTGGCTGAACAGGGATCTCTTCTTGAATATAAGGAAAAAATAATCTTCCCAGTGGAAGAAAGGTCGGGTAACATGGGAAGAATACAGAGATTCTGCGCACCACTGTAGAGAGAAAACTTGTGTGGCCAAAGCTCAGTTGGAACTGAAACTGCCAGAAATGCGGGGAACAATAAAAAGTTTTTTCAAATATATTAATGGCAAAAGGAAGGGTAGAAATAGCATTGTCCCATTCCAGGATGAGGATGGTCACCTCAAACAGAGACATGCACAAGGTAGATTCGTTTAATACGCTCTTTGTCTGTCATCAACACGGATGACAGAGCAAGGGGATCTCAGTGCCCTGAGCTGGAGGACGAAGACTGCAAGAATGATCAACTCCCAGTTGACCCTGAACTTGTGTGGAATCTGCTGATCCAGCTGGACACCTACAAATCTATGGGGTCCGATGGGATTCATACAAGAATCCTCCAAGAGCTGCTGATGTCATTGCAAAGCCTCTCTCAATGATTTTTGAGCACTGTTGGGAAATTGGAGAGGTCCCAACTGACTGAAATCTGGCAAATGTTGTCCCAGTTTTCAAGAAGGGCAAGAAGGAGGACCGTGGAAACTACAGGCCTGTCGGTGTCACTTCAGTGCCTGATGATATAATGGAAAATATTATTCTGGAATGTATTGAAACATAACTGGAGGACACCACAGCTACTAGTCACAGCCAGCACAGCTTCATGAGGGGAAAGTCCTGCTTGTCAAACCTGATTTCCTTCCAAGACAGGGTAACCCACCTGGCTGATCCAGGAAGGTCAGGAGATGGAATCCTTTTTGGACTTCAGCAAAGCTTTTGATATGGTTTTTCCCAGGATCCTTCTGGACAAACTGTCCAGCTCACACCTGGATAACTGTTGCAGTCGTCTGGCTGTGGCTTGCAACCAGCCCTTTACCGCCGGGCCGGGGCCGGGGGGTGCCGGTCCTTCCCCCCTCGCGCTGCAGCTGCTGGCTGGCAGGGGCTGTCCCCGCCCAGGGGAACAGCTCATTGGTTCCCATGCCGGCTACTGACGGCTGGCTCACTGGCTGGTGCCCCTGTCAATCATTATGGTCCTCCGCAGTGATTGGCTCTCCCGACTGCCTTCCCCTCGCCCTGGTTTTATAACATGCCCCAGTCACCATTTTGGCCATCTTCTCCACACCATGTTCCAGTAATAAAATCTGCTGGTGATAAGCGGAAAAGAACCCTTTCTCGTCTCTTTACTTCCCTGCATAAATTAAACCGCTGTACGTGAGCTAAGCCTGGATCTGCAGGAGTCTCGATGCCTGGCTCGCCTCTGATCGGAGACTAGATAAGGCCTGAGTCGTGTTATCTAGGCAAACGGGACAGATGCAAGAGACTCCTAGTTACTCGCACTTTCTACCCGCGGCAAATAACTGTATCATGTGATGGGTGAACAGCTGGCTCATGGGTCAGGCATGAAGGGTGACAGTGACAGGTGAAATCAGGCAGGCACTGGTCACTAGTGGGGTTCCACAGGGATTCATCATTGGCCCAGTTCTCTTCAACATCCTCAATAACGAACTGGATGCAGGACTCAATTGAATACTAAAAAAGTTTGCCAATGACACTAAATTGGGAGGAGCTATCACCTCCCTCAAGGGTAAAGGGGCCCTGCAAAAAACCTCACAAATCAGAGAGATGGGCAATCATCAACCATGTGAAGTTTAACACTTAAGCAAGTGCTGGATCCTGCATCTGGGACAGGGCACCCCTGACTCTGTGGATGGACTGGGGAATGACATGCAGGAGAGCAGCTGTGGAATGGGGCCTGGGGGTCCTGGTCCATGGCAAGTTGGATCTGAGTCAGCAGTGCCCGGGCAGCCAGGAGGGCCAATTGTGTCCTGGGGGGGTGTCAGGCTCAGCATCACTGGCCAGGCCAAGGAGGGGACTGTCCTCCTCTGCTTTGCACTGGGGCAGCCTCATCTTGAGTCCTGGGGGCAGTTTTGGACACCACAACATAAAAAAGATATTAAGCCATTGGAGACCGTCCAAAGGAGGCCAGGAGGACAGGGAAGGGTCTGGAGGGGAAGTTTTATGAGGAGTGGCTGAGGTCACTTTGTCTGTTCAGTTGGAGAAGACTGAGGGGAGACCTCATTGAGCTCTTCAACATGCTCCCAAGGGGCAGCACAGGGGCAGGTACCAAGCTCTTCACTCTTGTGACCAGGGGCAGCACTTGAGGAAACAGCTGGAGCTGAGTCAGGGAGGTTGAGGTGAGGTATCAGGAATTGTTTTTTCCCCCAGAGGGTGGTCAGGCACTGGAACAGGCTCCCCAGGGAAATGGTCACAGATCCAAGCTTGTCTGAGCTCAAGGAGCATTTGGACAATGCTCTCAGCCCATGACGGGATTGTCGGGATGTCCTGTGTAGGGCTTGGAGTTGGACTCAATGATCCTGATGGGTCCCTTCCAACTCAGCTTATTCTGTGATTCTATGAACTCCCTGCTCTGCCCCAAGAGTCATGCTCAAGCCCCCCAACTCAACCACTGGAGAAGGGCCAGCTGTGCCCACAGGAACAAAACACACCAGAAGTCTGGTTTACACAAGAGGCTGCACCAGGTGAACTGGAAAAGGCCCCCTCGCTATTTTTTTCTCTCTCTTTCCCTTGCTTCTCTCTCTTCTTCTCTCTCGCTCTTTCTCTTTGTTCTTTGTTTGTCCAACTCCAGGCCATCCATGCAGCTGCACCAACGCAGGACTGAAGCACTGGGGATATTCTTTGTTTCTTTCCCTGGCTGTGCCTGG
Source organism: Climacteris rufus (assembly GCA_013398175.1). NCBI lineage: Eukaryota > Metazoa > Chordata > Aves > Passeriformes > Climacteridae > Climacteris > Climacteris rufus. Next base: position 32,461 of record VZRZ01007207.1, on the reverse strand, counting down.
GCAAAGCAAGGCTTTCCTGTTCTATCCCATTCTCCACACAAACTTTGTGGTGGGATTGAGGACATTGTAGAGCTGTGCTGTGCCTTGTTGTGCCTTGGCAGAGTTTATGGTGAGAGCAGAGAACTCATGGAAGTGTTAGGCACAATAAAACATAAGAGTTCGTGACACGTCTGGGTCTTTGTTCAGCCTGATGGGAATTTATAACAAACATCACGCCCCAACCCGATGGGTCATGGCAGGGGTCCCGGAGCTCTCCCCTTTCCATGCTCCCTCCCCTCTCCAGGTGGCTGGGGAGGTTCACTAGGCCCATGGTTTCAGAATCCTGAGGCTCCCCACTCTCTGGCCTGCTAGGGGTGCCATGGGTTCCTCCTCTCCAGGCTCCCCTCCTCTCCGAGGCTCCCCCTCTCTGAGCTATTGGTGGTCCCTGTGAGAGACTGGAACTTTCCAGGTTAATGGCTCAAACAATTGGCCACATGCAAAAGCTTGGGGGGGCGGGGGAGGGGGGTTTGCTGATGATGTGCAAGGGAACAGCCCAGGTGCAGAGGGTGTGAGCCCCGGAGGATGACCACAGCAAATCAACCTTTGTTTAGCAAGAAGTTGGGTTGTGAGCCACATAAGGGAAGAGGCCTAAAAGAAGCTGAACCAGCTAGGTAGGACAGTGCTTTTGACCAGGGTAATTTCCTCACTCATACAACTCGCTCTGTTGTAAAAACTCTCAAACTTCCCCCTCTCTGAGGGACATATTGGAACATTCACACATGGGCCTGAAGATTTTCATCCCTTCTGATGGGGCATAATTGGTTCAACAACAATGACTGAGCTGTCATGTCTTAACAGGTGTCACAAACCATCAAAGACCCTTGAAGTGCCCCAGATTCATTTCTGGGGCCTTTCACCAGAGGACTGCATATGAGCCACAGTGTTGTAATAGACAGTGCAAACTCCCCCTTCCAGGCGAAGTACATGGACCTTCCTACATAAACCCAAGTATATATTAACCCACTGAACTTTGTGTTTCATGGTCTTCACCCACCCCCAAGAGATCAAGACTGTGACCATCAGGTGATCAATTGATATCAAAATTGCAACAATCAACTCCCTGTCTGGATCCACAGGTGGTTATATCTTTCTACTCTTATCTTTATTCTTTCTTTCTCTCTTTCTTTCTTTCTTTTCCTTGTACATTTTCTTACGTGTTATTTCTATGCTTTTATATTGTTGCATTTCTATAGATAGTAATAACAAAATGGCTGTTTACCTCCTTTCCATTGCACCCAAATTGTTCTTAAAAAAACCCTACATAAATATATACATTTTTAATATATTTATATATTAAAATCACCAGTATAATGTTCAAGGGTGGGTCATAACAATCTCTCTCCAGGGTTCCCCTCTCTAGGCCCTTGTTTTCAGGGGGTTCCCTCTCTTCAGGGTTCCCTTTTCAGCATTCCAGGGGTCCAAGGGCTCCCCACCTCTCCAGGCTCCCTCCTTCTCCAGGGTCCCCTCTCTCAGGGCTACAAGGTGATCCCCCTCTCCAAACAGCTGGGCGTCTCCCCTCTCCATGCTTCCCCCTTTCAGGCTCGCCCCGCCCCTCCCCTCCAGGCTGCCAGGGGTTCCCCCTCTCCAGATTCTCCATTTCAGGGTCCCAGGGTTCCCGACACCTCCTCCTCTTCAGGATCCCCCTCTCCCGGCCCCCTCCTCTCTGTTCTTCCCCCACCTCTAGGCTGCTACGTGTCCTCAAGCTTCGGTATCAACCCTCTCCACTGTCCCCATCCTGGGGTTCCCAGAGCTCCCACACCCCAACTGGATCTCCCGGGAGGGTCCCCAGAACCAGTGTCATACCTCCCCCCATCCCGCCATCGGTACCAGGCGGTCGCCGTGGTGTTCTGGGCTGACCATGCAGGCATGACCCAGGAAGACCAACCCCTCACCACACGGGGTAACCCGGTAGGCGCCACTGGAACCACCCTCCCAAAAAACACCTCCTGGGGACCACGCAATATCTCCCAAGGGGGCATTTGCGGTTAAGCTTTGGAATTCTTCAAGAAACAAACATTCCGCCACCCCAAAGGAGAACCACAACAGACACCCAGCCCAAGATATTTGGGGTGAACTTGAAATATCTCTCCCCCCAGAAAAACCTCCCAGGGACTCCTTCCCTACCCAAAGATATTTGGGGCGAGCTCCCCTTCCCAATTACCTGTGGGAGGGAAGGGGTCGGGGGGGCTGCGGATACACTGACCTTCCTCATTTTCTGCTTCCTTTTCTGCTTCCTGCTCCTCCTCCCGCTGCTCCTCTTCCTCCTCCTCCTTCTCTGCAATCCCACCTCCTTCTTCATTTTACCTCTGTGAGAAATGATACTTACTTCTTTGTTGAAATTTTAAAAAGTTTAATACAGGATAATAGAGGACAAAATCAAAAAAGCAAAAGCCACAGTGCTGGGTGCATGGTCCAGGGCCAGAGGCATGCCTGCTACAAATTACAACTTCCCTTAAGTATCTTTTCTATTACATCAGCCAGATACATATTCATAAACAATCATACATATTCAAATATTTCTTCGAGCTGTTTTGCAGGTTCCAGGAACTGTTTAACACGGCCCTTCCTTTGTTCCGCCTTTTTAGAGCATGCGTGGTCATCTCTGTTGTCGGTAACGGAGGTTCTCGTCCGTTATTCCACAGGTTTCAGTTTCCCTCTTTTCTTTTTTTTTCTTTTTTCTTTTTTCTTTTTTTTTTTTGCATCAATATCCCCGTTACAATAGTTATTCATATTACAATAGCCTCAAGCTTTAGCAGAAGTTAATATCTAATACCAGCATCAACTATTTAATAACTATGTTTGCATAACAAAACTATTTTGCTAAATCATTATCTATAATGCATATATTAGCTCTCATATTTGCGAAAGTGAACACTAAAAATAAGTGTTTATCACACCTCCATCACTTCTCCCGTTCTTTCATCCTTCCTCCTCCATTCCTTCTTCTCCCCCCACAACCAGTGCCCACCCTCCCCCTAAAACTCCGTGCATCCTGCAGGAGGAGCAAGGATGGAGCCGGGAGAGGTCCTGGGCAGCACTGGGCTGTTGGCTGCTTCCACCCACTGTGGTGGAACCTGGGAAGCGGTAAAGAAGAGGAAAAGAGAGACAACTGGTGACTGGAGATAAAATTTCAGGGTTTATGACCACCCTGGTTGGGGACTTCCACCTTCTTGGGCTCATCTCAGGAGCCTGGAGATTTTGGAGCAGCAAATGCGGAGATGGTGGGGGATCCCAAGCGATTTTAGGGGCAGGATGAGGGGCTGTGAGAGCCCCTTCCTGGGGTTCAGCAGAGTCTAGCTGCAGACTCCCAGGTGCTCATGGCCCTAGGCTTGAGACTTGTGACCACCCCCTTCCACATCAAGTGGTGGTTCTGGTGGGACCTCAGTTCCTTGTGGCTGTTCCTGCAGCCAGAAAACTTGTAGGGACCTCCTCCAGATGGTGCCTATAGGTGTTCCAGGAACTTTGGGCTCACAGTGAAGCCCTTCCCATAGTTTGGGCATCAATAGGCTCTCACCAGTGTGGATCAGCTGGTGTTTGATGAGGTTGGAGCTTCTTCCAAAGCTTTTCCTGCAGTCCTGGCCTATGGTAGGATCTGGTGGTGGGTTGACCCTGGCTGGATGCTGGCTGCCACCAAAACTATTCTGTCCTTGCGCTCTGCAACTGGACAAGGAGAGAAAATGCAAGGAAAGGCCCATGAGCTGAGATAAGAACCAGGAGAGATCTCTCACCGACCACCATTACGGGTAAAACAGACTCAGCCTGAGACTAGGAACTGAATTTATTAGCAACCAAATCACAGCAGGATAATTAGAAGTAAAATAAATCTGAAAAACACCTTCTCCCTGTCCTTCCCACCTTCCTGGGCTTTCCCTTCTCCCTCCAGCAGTGCAGGGAGATGGGAATGGGGGTCATGGTCAGTTCATCCCACCTTGCTCCTGCTGCTGCTCAGGGAGAGGAGTCCGAGTCCTTCCCCTGCCCCAGCATGGGTGCCCCACAGGATCACAAGTCCTTCCAGCAAACCTGCTCCAGTGTGGGCTCCTCTCCCCAGGGATCCACAAGGCCCCTCAGGGAGGCTGCTCCAGCACAGGCTTCCCAAGTCATCACATCTTTCTTTTTAGGCACCCACCTGCTCCAGTATGGACTTGCTATGGGTTCACTGCCCTCCTTTGGGCATCCAATCTCAAGGGAATCTCTGATCCAGCACCTGGAGCACCTCCTGACCCTCCTTCTCCACTGACCTTGGTGTCTGCAGAGCTGTTCCTCTCATATACTCTCACTCCGCTCTTCTCTGTACCAAATTCCTTCTGTGCAATAATTTTTTTTCCTTTTTAAATACATTATCACTACCATCGCTGACAGGTTCAGCCTTCGCCAGCAGCGGATCCATCCTGGAGCCAGCTGGCATTGGCTCTACTGGACATGGGAGAAGATTGTGGCAGCTTCTCACATTAGCCACTCCTGTAACTCCCCCTCCCCACTACTAAAAGCTGGCCATGAAAACCCAACACAGTCCCCTTGTTTCCATGAGACTCCACAGTGCCACAATATCCCCTGGGCATCAGGAGACCCCACAAATTTGTGAACACACCTGGTGCAGGTGGCTGCAGATTGAACTCTGAGGAGGAGTCCAGAGAGACAAGAAGCCATGAACTGTCGACCCTTTGCACAACAAAGGGCCTGGGGGCCTGTGGTGCAGCTATGGGAGGGACACTGAGACACTACAGGAGCTGAGGACTCCAGAGCAAGAGCTGAGACTTGAGGCTGTCGCACATGTAGACTGGGAGGGGATAAAACCAAGGGATTCCTTTGTTGGAGGTCCCTTCTTGGAGGCAGCAGCTCAGGCTGTTTCTGTGTTACTGCACTGTGAATCAATTGCTTTATGAAATATCTGAGACTCTGCCATGAGAAACCTGGGGTGGAAGCAGTGAGGAAACCTGGTCTGACTGTGAGAGTGGGGAGTGTGGGGAATCCTGCAGGGCCTGTTGGGACACTTCAGCCACCACTGTGAGGGGACTCTGGTCCCAGCAGTGAAAGTCTGTGGTAGTGGGAGTGTGAGTAGTGGGCCAGAGAGTCTCAGGAATAGGAAGACCCCTTTCCCAAACCGTGAAGTTTCCTTAACACATGGATGATGCCGAGGAAGTTGTAAAGTCATCCAGTGTTAAGCCCTACACTGCTTGACATCAGCACTGTCCCTTCTGACGTATCTTTTGTGAAGACAAAGATGTCAGGGTTTATTTTATAAATTAGTAACACTTCAAAAGATCTGTTTATTCATTCTGTTTATACATTGCACGAGCCTTCTTGCAGAAGGAGCAACTTCTGTTTGGCATGGTACTACAGTAACCTGAGTCAAGCTGGCTGATGAATGGCCTGCTACTGGCCAAGCTAGTTTAGTAGAAGTTTTAAAAAAGGAAAAAGCAAAGCCCTCTAAACACAGAACTGAAACTGAGCTTACTCCACTAGTGAGTGAGCTTTCACCCAATAAGACAGAATGATGTCTCCTCCTGCCACTTGTTGTAACTGGGTTCTCTCCTACAAGACAGACAGTTCTAGAGAAACTTGGTGTGTGTTGTAGATGTTGTAGATGTGCCTTAATTGGATGTCACACTCTGTACAAATCTTATTCCTTGTTTTTTCTGACAGGAAATGATGGAGCTGTTTATTGGGAAGGGGTTCTCTGATGCTGATCACAGCACAGCAGTAGGTTTCAGCTCCCTTGGGCTATTCAAATTCTCAGATGATCATTAAAATACTGTTTATCAGCTGAGCATTGCTGGAGCACTTAATTTCTGAGTAATCACCTTTTTCTTCTCCACCCTGACATGCTGGCTGCATTTTCAGATTATCTGATCCATTGTATACAATAATAAATGCCTTATAAATTCCCCAGTCTAGATTAAATTCCTATTTAACAGTTCTGTGTCCCAATTAGTCCATAGGATGGAGGAAAACAAAGGAATACAGGATCACCGTATCTACTGAGTAGTCACTCACAGGCATTAATATGAACAAACAGGAGAGATGCATGAATTTCACAGCCATCCATGTCACCTTGTTACTTTTAAATCTTTTCTGATTACAAGCTTCCAGCTATATCATGGTGCTCGTTGGTGGGACACAAGTGACTGAGATATAGATTATGAAGGAAAGTTTCTTCTCATCTCCAGCCATAGGAGTTTGATCTGAGGAAGGAAAAATGATACATTTATGCAAATGCTCTAAAGCATTTTCACTGCTTAGTGTAATGCAAACAATGGACCTTCACAAGCGTATCACTTGCTGTCACAATCCCTAATACAAGCGGGGGTCGTGCTGGTTCGTTTAATGATCTCAAAATGCAAAAGGCACAAAGGGGATTTCAGCTTTAATCAAACAGTGCACTTTATTAAGTGCCAACAACACGATTATGCGATAGAGGGGAGAGAGAAAGAGAGATAAAGAAACAAAGTAGAGGAAGCGAGAGAGAGAGAGAGAGAGGGAGAGGGGAATAGCAGATGAGACAAAGCCCTCATGATCCTCTTGCCAATAGGCTCGCCGTTGTCCATGGGGAGATCTCGTTAGGGTTAATTCAGAAAGGTCTCTTTATAGTCTTTTCGAAAGCAGGGGGCAACTGGCCAAGAGGTGAGGAAATCTGCCACTATTGTTAGTGAGGCCCTTTGATTGTGATCAGGAGGGAGTGTTCAGGACTGATCATTCTTTTTCACTTCAGTGCAGTCCTCTCCGCCTACGCAGAACCTGTTCCAGCGGGCGCACCTTGCAGGCAACATTTGACAAACATCCCACCTTAGCCAGGCCAGGATTTTTTAGTGCAAAAGTCCTCTTTTAGGGTTTCAGTCTTTGTTGATGATTGTGAGGCAGATAAGGAATTTTCAGACCATCTCTTACACTTGCCAAAATATGTAGACTGGATTCTCCACATACCTGAAAGGTGATGGCTGACACCGCTCTCCACTTCCCATTTATTTCTTATTCAGAAGGAATGATCTCTGAAGTCCACCCCAAACAGACATTTGCCATCTATTGCTTAACACGTGTAGTACTTCTCAGTAAAAAACCACCTTGGACAGTGTTGTGATTTAACCCCATCAAGCCCCCAAACCCCTCACAACTGCTTGCTCACTCTCCCACCAGCAGGACCAGGGAGAGAATTAGAAGAGTGAAAACTGGAAAACTTGTCAAGATAAAGGAAGTTTAATAGAGAAAGCAAAAACCATGTACACAAGTAAAGCAAAACAGGAATTCATTTCCTGCTTTCCAAGGGCAGGTGGCTCTTCAGCACCTCCAGAAGAGCAGGGCCCCATCCCATGGAATGGTGACTTTGGAAGACAAACATCATAATTTCAAATGTCCCCCTCTTCCTCCCTCTTCCCCCCACTTTCCATCCTGAGCATGGTGTCATATGGTCTGGAATATCCCTTGGGTCACTTGGGGTCACCTGTCCCGGCTGTGTCCCCTCCGAAATCCCCCCGCACTCCCAGACCTGCTGCAGTGTGGGTGTATAGGGGCAGGAAAGGCCTTGGCTGTGGCTGACTCAGCAAGAACAAACCCATGTCTGTGCTCCCAGCCCTGTGTTCAGCACAACCCCAAACACAGCCCAACAGCTGCCCCTGCAAAGGAAATTGACTCCACCCCAGCCAGAACCAGCCTAGGTGCTCTGAGGTCTCCATACCACCTCCTCTTCTCCAGGCTGAACAGCCCCAACTCTCTCAGCCTGTCTCCGTAGGGGAGGTGCTCCAGCCCTCTTATTAACTTCGTGGCCTCCTCTGGACTTTCTCTGACAGTTCTAAGTTCTTTTTATACTGGGGACACCAGACGTGTGCAGGACTCCAAGTGGGGGTCTCACAAATGCAGAGTAGAGGGGCAGAATCACCTCTCTCGATCTGCTGACCATGTTCCATTTGGATGCAGCCCAGGACTCCGTTTTTGGGCTGGGAGTGCTTACTGCTGGCTCCTGTTGAGTTTTTCATTTTCCATCACCCCCAAGTCTTTGTCTGAAAGGAGAGGATTGTTTCTCCACCCATGGTGGTATGTCTGGGATTGTCATGACCCCAGTGTAGGGCCTTGCACTTTGCGTTTTTGAAATCCTTGAGGTTTACATCAGCCCCACCTCTCAAGCCTGTCAAGGTCCCTCTGGATGGTCCATCTCTTCCCTCCAGTCTGTGATGCACCACACAGCCCAATGTCATCAGCAAATATGCTGCGGTGCCTCAATCCCTCCATCCATGTCACTGACAAAGATGCTGAACAGTATCAACCCCACTTGTCACTGGTCTCCACGTGGACAATGAGCCATTGACCACAGCTCTTTGCATACAGACATCCAGACAGTTCTTGATCCACTGAGTGCTCCATCCATCAAATCCATGTCTCTCCACTTTGGAGACAGTGATGTTGAGCGGGACAGTGTCAAACACTTAGCGTAAGTTCAGACAGACACCCATCCACCAATGCTGTAGCCTTGCCATAGAAGGTCACCAAATTTGTCAGGCATGATTCCCCTTTGTAAAGCCATGTTGGCTGTCACCAATCACCTCTTTGTTTTCCATGTCCTGGGAGCTGGGGCCATGCTGGTGGTACTGGTGGCACTGGGAGCACACCTGGGTGTGAGTGAGGAGCTCTTAGGTGAGCTCAGACCCACAGTGTGGTGAGTGGGAGGGGACTGGGACCTCAAACCGAGTTCATGAGGCACCTGGGGATTGGAGATACTATAGAAAAGGCATAGGAGAAGGGTGGAAAAGGGGGAATGACAGTGTGAAGGGGGGTCACATGACATCCTCCTCACCTCTCCTAACAGTTCCCTGGGATGCTTGGGATGGAGCTGCAGTCAGATGGCAACAGGGTTTCGTGCTGGGGCTCATCATCCTTCCTCTACCTTCACAAGGTGAGCAGGAGCTGGGAGTATGGGGGGCATTCCTGTGCACGAGGACTGCCCCAGGCTTGAGGCTGACCAGGGACCCAGGCTCCAAATTTTGATGGTGGGTTATTGAGATTGCCCTTACCTCCTCCTGAGTCCACCTCCCAAAATGGAGTAGACCCAGGGATTCCTCCCATACAAAAGGTGCCAGGAGAGAAAACTGTTGCTGGCCTTTCTCTCCCCTGGGTGGCCATCACTTGTAGAGTAACAATGGGCCCAGGTGTTGCACTTCCCAAGAAAAGGCACTGACATCCACTTCAGGAGCCCACCACCATAATTTGGTGCCATCAGGTTCCCATTCATCATCTGTACAAAAAGCAGGGCCTGCAGTAACCATAGATATCCCTCCCCATTTCTCTGTCTCTCTTGACATCCTGGTGCATCTCCCCAACCCTCTCTTGTTCCCAGGATCCCATTTTCTGGCTCTTTCTCTACCTCCTTCTCTCCTTACTCCTGCTTTTCCTTTTCCTTTTCTTTTCCTTTTCTTTTCCTTTTCCTTTTCCTTTTCCTTCCCCTCCCCTCCCCTCNCAATAAAATAATTTATCTCTTCAAAAGATGGTTCAATTTCCCATTGCAAACACCAGCCATAACCTCTTGCTTCAAAAGCCTAAACCACTTCCTTCTGGCTGGTTGGTTCTGTGTGGAGCAGCCTGTCTGTTTTCATAGCTACAAGGGCCTCAGTGAGGCCCACGAGCTTGCTATGCACCCACAGGACAAGCACATCAGTCCTTTGTACCTGGTGTGTTGGTTTTGCACACCCTGGTTCTTGGTAGTGAGGGGGCCACAGAGGTGGCTTCTGTGAGAAGCTGCCAGAAGGCTCCCCCATGTCCAGGAGAGCCAATGCCAGCCAGCTCCAGGATGGACCCGCCACTGGCCAAGGATGGCTCAAACAGAGATGGCAGTGATGCCTCCAGGATAACATGTTAAGAAGGATCTTGTGCAGATGGAATTGGGTGCAGAGAAGAGCAGCGTGACAAAATGTGAGAGGAGCAGATCTGCAGACACTCAGGGCAGTGCAGAAGGAGGGGCAGGAGCTGATGCAGGCGCCAGAGCTGAGATTCCCCTGCAGCCCGTGGAGGAGCCCACACCGGAGCAGGGGATGCCCAAAAAGAAGGATGTGAGCCTGTGGAAAGCCCATGCTGGAGCAGCCTCCCTGAGGGGCCTTGTGGATCCCTGGGGAGAGGAGTCCTCGTTGGAGCAGGTTTGCTGGAAGGACTTGTGAGCCTGTGGGAGACCCACGCTGGGTCAGGGGAAGGACTCGGACTCCTCTCCCTGAGCAGCAGCAGGAGCAAGGTGGGATGAACTGACCGTGACCCCCATTCCCGTCTCCCTGTGCCCCCGGAGGGAGGAGGGGGAGCCTGGGAAGGAGGGAAGGACAGGGAGAAGGTGTTTATAAGATCTCTTACTTTTCCTTATCCTGCTGTGATTTGGTTGGTAATGAATTCAATTCCTATCTCCAAGTTCAGTCTGTTTTGCCTGTGAGTGCCCTCCCTGGCCCGGCCGCCGATGCTGGGCCTGATGCCTCCAGGACACCGCTGGCCCTCCCGGCTGCCAGGGCACTGACTCAGGTCCAACTGGCCATCGATCAAGATGCCCGGGTCCCTTCCCGCCGCTGCTCCCTAGCCTCTCCTAGTCTATACACACAGCCAGGGTGCCTGGAAGAGGAGGAGGAAGAGGAGAAGAAGGGATGGAGAAGGAGAAGCAGGGGGAGGAGGGATAAAGGACGAGGAAGACGAGGAAGGATTCAGCACAAAGAGAAGTAGTGGGAGGAATAGAAGGGGAAGAGGAAGAGGAGAAAGAGAAGGAGGAGCAGGAGCAGGAAGAGGAGGAGTCACAAGTCCACCGTACCCGGGCCGTACGTGCAGCGGTCTTGGTCCCCCGCATCCCGCAGGTGATCGGGGAGGAGGAACTGGCCGCGAATATCATTGGGGGTTCTTGGGAAGGTTTTTTTGGGAGGGGAATCTTTGGATCTTCCGAGATTCCACAGCTGAGCCAGAAATTCCCCTTGGGGGTAAATTGGGGCGTTCCCGGCAGGTGAGTTTTCTCGGGGTGGTCCCGATGGTCGGCTGCCGGCAGAGCCCCGGCGCTGGGCGGGGATGCCGGGTTCCCGGAGGCGCGGTGCGGGTTGGTCTTCCCTGGGTCAGGCCCTGCCGCCTCCTTTGTGAGCCCGGCCTCGTGGCCATCGCCCGGTACTGGCGGGGTTTTGGGGACTCTTCGGAAGAGCCGAGGTGTGTCGGGGGAGCCCCGGAGTGGGGAGACCGGAGAGGGTTAATAGCAGAGATGGGGGACACCAGGCAGCCTGGAGGGGGTCGAGCACGGAGAGGGAGAAGCCTGGAGAGGCGGTACTCCCGGGACCCAGGAAAGGAGGACCCAGAGAGGGCGAACGGCCGGCAGTCAGGAGAAGGGGAGAAGTTGGAGAGGGCCCCCACAGGGAGGCCAAAATGGGGAACCTAGAGAGGGGGGAACTCTGGAACCTCCAGCATCTTGAAGCAGAGAATCAGGGGAGAAAACACCCACTAGGACTCCCAAAACCCTCGGTATCCCTATGGAGGAGAGAGAGNGAGGGTGGGAGGAGAGAGAGAGAGAGAGAGAGAGAGAGAGGGTCCTTCAGGACCCCCAGAATCCCAGAGAAGAGCGACCCCCCAGAACTCCAAAGTGGGGAGATCTCTAGGATTCTCCAGACCCCCGGGAGTTTGGAGAGTGGGTGCTCCCAAAACACCCAGAGGACCCCCAGCAGTCTGGACAAGGGGCACTACTGGAACACCAAAGCAGAGAGACCAGAGAGGGGGAATTCCTGGGAGACTTTTCTTTGGCAGAATCTTGATCTTTTGAAGTTTTTGGGGGGGTGAATCTTGATGCTTTTGTTGGTTTTTGGGCTAAATCTTTGTGTTTGGGGGGTTTTGGGGCTGTGTCTTAGTGTTTTGGTGGTTTTTATAGAGACAAGATGCCCACTGACGTCTAGAGATGGACTTGGGCAGGATGAATCCCCAGTCCAGCACACTCACAACTTTTTTTTTCTCCCCAAACCAGGATTTCTCATTCCCAACCTTTGGCAGTATGGAGGAGGCTGTGAGGAAGAGGAAGATGCTCCTGGACACTCAGGCAGGTGAGGAGGAAGTCACTGCCCCTTTCCCCCTCTCTTCTGCTCCATCTCCCAGCCCAGCATCACCCACAGCTGCAGGACAACCCCACTGCCAACACCGTCCTGCTGGGGATGGGTCTGGGGGGGATCTCCTTCCCCTTTTCTCTGGCACTGAGGCAAATTCCCTTCCTCTCCTTCTTTCTTCCTCTCCTTGTTCCTTTTTCTTCCTCCTTCCTTCTCCCTCCTCCTTGTTTCTCCCTCTCCTTTCTTCTGCTTTTTCCTTGTTCCCCTTGTTCGTTCTCTTTCTTGTTGTTAAGGTCTGGTTATTGAGACATGCCTCTGACCAAATTAAGACTATATGCCAGTGTCAATAGTATGGATTTTGTTTGATAGTAAAGATGGGAAAGAGAAAGAAAGTAAGAGAAAAAAATAGAGAAAGAGATGGGGGGACAGCAAGAGAGTGACAGAGGAAGAAAATATCACCACTCCGTGGATCCCAACGGTGTTGCATTGATTCTCTCCAGCAGGTCTTCTTGGTGGTGAGGGTCCCCCAAAAAGCACAGAATTTCATATGTTAATATATGCTCAGGCTGGGTAGGAAAATCCAGGCACCTCCCTGGGGGGGGCAGGTTTGCCATTGTCTGTGGCAGCAGCCCCTGGATCTGTTGCATCACTTTACATCATGTGCAGTCCTGAGGTGCCTCAAAAATGAGTCGGGGGGGCACTTCAGGGGGTCTTTGGTGGATTATGACACCCCCTCAGCTGCCCCTCATGTCAATGTCCTGTAGCTCTTTCGGGGCTGGGGCTTCCACAGCTGAGTCAGGGAGGATGGGTGTTCATTGCCCCTGATCAGAGGTTAGGCCACACTCAAAACCTCCTTCCCCCCACCTCAGCTGGGGGTGAAATCCGTGCAAACCTGCTCTCAGCTGTGGCCTGTGGCCTCCCCCACCCCAAACCCAGCCAAGGATGATTACCACAGCTGCTGGGTTTGGCTTTCTTGTGGATGCACAGTCTTGTTTACTTCTCCTCAGACCTGAGATGATTGAACAATAGCGTTCCTTTTATCTAATCTCAGCACTTTGCCTTACAGTCCAAGGTTCTAATCAGGCATCTCAAGGGAGGGGTGGTGGTCGTGGCTTCTTTATACAGTTTTGCTATAACAATGTTTAAGGCATGAACTATTTCAGTGTCTGACACTTGTCTCTCCTTCCTCCTTTTTCATCATGCTCCTTCATCTTCCTTTTTCTCATTCCTTCCTCTCCGTTCTCTTTCTTCCCCTTCTTCCTTCTCTTTGTTCCTTCTCCTTTTTTATTCCTTGCCTTCTTCCTTCTTCTGCCTTCCTCAATTCCTCCCTCTCCCTTCCTACTCCTTCTTCCTTTCTCTCTCTCCTTGATCGCTCCTCTCGTTGTTCCTTCAACTCACTCATTCCTTCTTCTGTTTCTTTCTTCCTTCGTCTCCTTTTTTCTTCCTGTCCTTTCTTCCTCTTCCTTCCTCTCCTTCTTCCTTCTCCTTATTCCTTCCTCTCCTTTTTCCTTCTTCTCCTTCTTTCTTCCTCCCCCAGACAACAAGGTGCAGATGGAGACTAGGGAGGACAAATCCCCCCATCAGAACTTCATGGAAGAGACCGTTTTGAGCAGCTCCATGGTGCAGGTATTCAGTGGCAAGGAAAAGCCCCAGAGATCCCCCACAAGGAGGGGCTCCAAACACAGCCCATGGTGCTGTGAGGAGGAGGGACCCACCCTGTGCCAAGAAGGCGGCCAGAGTTTCAGCCAGAGCTCTGACCTGGTGGTGCAGCAGCAGTTTCATGATGGGGAGAAGCCCCACAAGTGCTTGGAATGTGGGAAAAGCTTCAGCTGGAGCTCCCACCTGATCCGCCACCAGAAGATCCACACTGGGGAACGGCCGTACGAGTGTGGGGAATGTGGGAAGAGCTTCAGCCAGCGCTCTGACCTGGTGGTCCACCAGCGCCTTCACACAGGAGAACGCCCCTACAAGTGCTTGGAATGTGGAAAGAGCTTCAGCAAGAGGTCCAGCCTCACATACCACCAGCGCTTCCACAATGGGGAACGGCCGTATATTTGCTCGGAATGTGGGCAGGGCTTCAGCCAGAGCTCCCACCTCATCAGCCACCGCCGGCTGCACACAGGGGAACGGCCATACAACTGCTTGGAATGCGGGAAGAGCTTCAACCGCAGCTTCAGCCTTGTCATCCACCAGCGTGTCCACACTGGGGAACGGCCCTACGAGTGTCACAAGTGTGGGAAGAGGTTTCGGACCAGGTCTGATCTCCTCATGCATCAGCGGATGCACATGGAGGACAAGCCCTTCCACTGCACCGATTGTGGGAAGAGCTTCATCCGTAGCTCTGACCTAATCAAGCACTGGCGAGTCCACACCGGGGAGAGGCCCTACAGGTGCTTGAAGTGTGGGAAGAGCTTCACCCAGAGCTCTGCCTTGACCTCACACCAACGGACCCACTGGTAAGGGAAGCCCTGCGAGTGCCCCGACTGCAGGAAGAGCATTGGAGGATCCATGTTGGGCAGAGACCTGGTGACTCCTGTTCCGGGTGATCCAGGTTGGGCAGACGCTTGGCTGGTGTTCTCCACATCCTCCTGGTTCCCCATAGGCACCTGGATGAACACAGGGGCAGGAATATCCATCGGAACTCAGACTGATGTTGGAAATTCATTGGGAAGAGCAGTTTTGTTGACTTTAGACTGCAAAAAATATCCCTAGCTCCATCCAATCATTTCTTCCTGTGGCATCAAGCAACACTCCATGATCTTCAGTGTCTTTTCCAACCTAAATAATTCCACTATTTCAATTCTCTGTGGCCCACAGGCATTTTCCACAGCCAGATGGTGATGGACTGGGGTAAAGACCAAGATTTTGGAGACAATTGGGTAGAGACCCCTCCAAAAACGGCTCTTCCACTCACCCAATCCAACCCCATGGATACTCACACGATGCTGACATACAAATCTTTTTATTTTGGTCCTGATTTTCTTTTGTTTCCTCTTCATCCCTTAAAAACACCTGAAGTTGGGGTAAAAATAAAGAAATTGAATAAAGACCTCTAAGCCCCCACCATTTTACTGGGACTGTGGGGCTCAGGGGGATATGTGGGGAGATGTGGGAGAGTTTTCTCCATCGCTTTGCACCCCAAATCCTAGAGGGATTGATCTGTTACGTCAAAATGACTCAATCCCACTGAAGATGTCTCAATTCCAACCTAAAATTGCTCAATCCCACCCCAAAAGAGTGTGATCCCGCCTCAAAATGTCTTAATCTCATCCCAAAAATTACGCAATCCCACAGCACCCCCAAAACTCCCAGTAGGGGTGAGATGGGGTGTGATGGGGATCAGGAGAGGTGGGATGTGAATTGGGAGGGGTGGGATATGGATTGGGAGGAGTGGGATGGAGTTTGGAAGACAGGAATGGGGTTTGGGAGAGATGGAATGGGATTGCAGAAATAGGGCTTGGAAAGGGCACCTTCATACCCAGGAGGGGTGGAATGGGAATGGGGTGTGGTGGGATGGGGGTTGGGGGTGGAATGAAGTTTGGGAGGAGTGGGAAAGGACCTGGAATAAGCAAAAGATTTGGGATATTAAGGATGGGGCAGCCATGTCCCTGAGGGTGTTTCGGGGTATGCCTCACATCTGTGGCGGTTTTGGGGTATCTGCCTTTCCTGAAGGGACTTTAGGATATCCCCCGTTCCTGAGGGAATTTTTGGGAACCCTCCATCCTGAAGGAGTTTTTGGGGTACCTAGAATC
>VZRZ01007206.1:309669-352961 GCA_013398175.1 Climacteris rufus | reverse complement strand
TACAAGGTCCTGCACCTGGGTCAAACATGAATACCAATCTCAGATATGAGTACAGACTAGGAGATGAACTCATTAAGAACAACCATGTGGACAAGGACTTGAGGGTGCTGGTGGATGAAAACAACAAACCCCTGCAGCACTAAGGCTTGGGATGGAGTGGCTGGACAGTGGCCAGGCAGAAAGGGATCTGGGGGTGCTGTTCAACTGCCAAGTGAACATGAGCCAGCAGTGTGCTCAGGTGGCCAAGAAAGCCAATGGCATCCTGGCCTGTATTAGGAATAGTGTGGCCAGCAGTGATGAGTATCAGCACTGATGAGGCCACACCTCTAGTGCTGTGTCCAGTTCTGGGCCCCTCAATTTAGGAAGGATGTTGAGATGCTCAAACACATCCAGAGAAGGGCAACAAGGCTGAGGAGGGGTCTAGAACACAAGACCTACAAAGAGCAGCTGAGGGAGCTGGGGGTGTTTAGCTTGGAAAAAGGGACTTTTGGGGAGACCTCATCACTCTCTACAACTGCCTGAAAGGAGGGGGCAGCCAGGTGGGAATCAGCCTCTTCTCTCAGGCAACCAGCAGCAGAACAAGAGGACACAATCTTAAGCTAAGCCAGGGAAAATTTAGGCTACACATCAGAAAAAAATTGTTCACAGAAACAGTGTCTGGACATTGGAATGACCTGCCCAGGGAGGTGGTGGAGGTGTTTAAAAGAAGACTGGGTGTGGTACTCAGTGCCATGGTTTAGTTGATAAGGTGATGTTAGGTCATAGATTGGACTTGATGATCTCAAAGGTCTTTTCCAACCTAGTCAATTCTGTGATTCTGTGAAAAGCTGGACATAAGCAAGCAGTATGCACTTGCAGCCCAGAAAACCAAGCACATCCAGGGCTGCATAAAAAGCAGCATGGCCACAGGGTGAGGAAGGTGATTTGTCCCCCTTCCCTCATAAGACCCCACCTGGAGTGCTGCATCCAGCTCTGGGATCATCAGCACAAGAAAGGTGCCAACCTGGTAGAGCAGGTCAGGAGGAGAGCCACAAAGACAATCTGAGAGCTGGAGCAACTCTCCTATGAAGACAGATTGAGAGAGTCGGAGTTGTTCAGCCTGGAGAAGCGAAGGGTCCAGGAACACTTCATTGCAGCCTTTCAGTACTTAAAGGTGTCTAATAAAGAAGTGGGAGAGGAAATTTTTACATGGGGCATAATGAATAATGAGGCGCTGGAACAGATTAGGCAGAGAAAAAGTGTATGCCCCATCCCTGAAAGCATTCTACACCAGATTGGATAGGGCTCTGAGCAACCTGGTTTGGTGGGTGGCATCCCTGCCCATGGCAGGGAGGTTGGAAAGAGATGGATCTGTATGGTCTCTTCCAACCCTAAACATTGTACACTTTTATGAAACCTATTTCCCTGGACTAGATCCCTGCTTTGCTCTTCACTAAATACTGATAGCTTCTGTCCTGCTTGAACCCTGCCTTCAAGCACAGAGACCTGAGATCTTGCTAGGTGAAGAGTAGGGCAAAGGTATTAAGTACCTGTACCTTATCTCCAGCCATTTTCACTGGATGAAATCAATGTTCCTGTTCAGCACTTGGTCCACATTTTCATTGTTTATTCTTTCACTGCTAGTTCACAGATAAGTTTTCATGTTGAGACTGAAAGGGAGCCTTGTGTTTGCTAGCAGTAACCCTGCATATGTGGGAAAAAGTTCTACAATCTTTCTTTATAGCCAGTTCTCACTTACAACTCCTTTTAAAATCTATTTGATACTTAACCTCAGTTGTGTGTTCCACCTTTAGCCAAGCCAGTCTCCCAAGTCATCTTCATATTTTCCTGAGTATCCTGGTTGCTACATTGATTACACCATCCCCAGATGGTTCTACCTTGTTCGCAAGTATTGGGTTGAGAAGAGCTTCTGCCATTTCCTGGTTCATCTAGCTTCTCTGACATGCAGTTTTTCTCATAACACTCTAACACCCTCATCCCTTCTATTACTTGTGTCCCAGTGAGTTGCCTGTGCAGCAGATGTTAGGGAGGTTAATGTCTCCTGTAAATCAGGAAATAATGATACAGAGACTTCATTGAGTAGCTTAAACTTTGTCCACTTTCATGTTTGATAGAGAGGTTGGTAACAAAGTCTCACCTGTTCCCTCTTACCATCCTAACACTCATAGTCTTAGTCAGCCTGTTTCTCATTCCATGAGTTAGCCCAGAATGCTCAAGATGCCTATTGACATGAAGAAAGACCCTCCCTCCTACCGTTCCCTTTCTGAGAAGTCTGTATCCATTCCTTACAGAGCTACAGCCATACCACCCGTCAAAACACTCCACAGATAGAACAATGATGTTATATTATGGTTCTGCATCCTTACGTGAAGGTTTCACATTATCTCTTTATTTGTTTTTTCACAAAATACTTTCCACAATCTGAGCGATGTAAATGACAAGTATTTTACCAAATGCAAAACTCTTTTTTTTTTTTAAATTCTAGAGACTTGTTGTTCACTCGTAACGAGGTTTTGTGTTCTCAGCACAGAATTACAGTTAACACTGTGCAGATCAGTCTTCACTTTCACCATTAGCACACTCAAATAAAAAAAACCAAAAACCAGTGTAATGAATACAGGTTGATGTTAAACTCTCTAGTGAATACAGACTAACATTTCCAATATTTTTAAGGAATCCACTGCAAGTAGTTCTGTTATCAGTGCAAGATATGGAATTAATTCTAGTCATGCAGTGAAATTGTGATTGCAATTGGAGGGCTCGGGGCTCTGAATTATAAGATGGACCTTTACAGACAGGTGTCTTGGTTTAAGACAATTTAAGGGGTGGACACTCCAAAATGAGTTATCTCTCCTTTTAGTTTTAAACACTTCCTTTTCATCAACTAGGAGAGACAAATGTGAATACATATAAATGAAAGAAAAAAAAGTTTGCTAAAAACTGGAACAGCAACAGGCAAAAAATCACAGTGATAACCACTGGTTACAAATGTGCATAATCTCTCAGAGCTCAAGTGAGTTTTTCAGAAAAAGAGGCAAAAAATGATGGAGAGACCTGTCCCCCAACATGGCACCCTCCACAAAGGACCTCATGGTCTAAGAGACAAAGCCCAAAAAATAGCAGACAAGCCCCATTCAGCTCAACCTTCCTAAACAGAAACTTATGAAACAGTTCTGGTGGCAGGTGGACGGTGCTGGCGTTGCCTGGGAGCTCCAGCCCCACAGTGTCAGCCTCCTTGATGCTCTGCAGCACTGTGTGTGCATGTGAGCACTGTGTGCAGCCGCTCGCTGCCCCCTCCTGTTGCCTGCTGGACTCCCCTGGTGTTGGTGCTGCGGTCTCGGGGCTCTGCCCTGGTGCGAGGAGGAAGAAAACAGACTAAGCAAGTACCAAAAATGGTGGCCACTCCACGACTAGCTCTGGTTCAGCGCTGGGGACAGGTATTGAGCTATTGATTCTGAAACAAGGGTGTGTTGTGAAACGCAGCTTCTCGGGTCGCTACTCTTCCTATTCGGAGACCTGCCTGAAGGGACACCTTCAGGAGCCCGGAGAGAAAAAAAGAAGGCTTCTGCCTTGGTTGTGTCTGTTTTCCTGGGGAGAACAAAAGGCAAAGGTTAAGTGAGCTTCTACCTGAGTGCCTGCAACCTTAGAAAAGACCCCAGGACCAACCCCCTCCATGACCCCATTTTCATCCGCTGGGTCTTAGAGAGACAAATAACAATTTTTGGCATATGATATAGCACAGATAGACATAGAAGACAATAACATTTCGGGTTACCCACAACAACAAGTGAAAAAAACACAGAAAAATCATGTACTTTATGGTCAAAGATTGAATATGTACAGTTACAACAGGAAAGATGTCTATTATTCCTAAATGAAGAGTGGTAGAGCATATTAATTATCTTGTCAGTTATTTCCTGAGCTTAGCTCTCTGTATGTCACAGGAAAACTCACTTCAGGTTCATCAGGATTGAGGTGATTATCTACGCATCCATCAAACTGATTGCCAGGCAATCGGCAAAATTGTTTCCCTCTGAATTAAAACGTAAATGTTCTAAACTGGTTTAAATAGGCAACCAGGAGGTGTTAACGTGCCCCTCCTGATGTGTAAGTACTTTTAGAAGAACTTCTAGCTCTGAAAGGAGAGCTATCCTAAAATGGGTATGTTACTTTCTGCAACATCTTTCAAGGAGGATTCTGGCAGGTTCTCTACACACCTTCCAACAGGTTCCTGGAAGGTGATCTACTGTATTTGGCAGGTGTTTCTAAATATGCGGGAGAATAGAAATAGCCTACACCCTCTTTTAGGGTGAAAACATTTGCAAACTGCTTCATGTAAGAGCAACCCACCTTGCCTTCCATGAAATAAACTATTTTTAAGGCAACACAGTTGCTATGAGAAGTGCAAACATTTACATTAGCTAATTTACCCTTCTCCTCAGTATGCTTATAAAAACTTCTTTTTCCTAAGAAGACAGTGAGATGCCTTCTTTTTCCTTTTCTATATCATAATTCTACTAGAAGTAAACAAACCCTCCCACTTCTTACATACCACAGTTTTTTTCATAAAGCCCCAAAGTTCTTTTCAGGTCATTTTATAAAACCTCCCCATAAAGGTCTCATGCTACAGAAGATTCCAGCTTGAAAGAAATCAATGTCACTCTTCAGTAAATTGCAAGGATCACTGCCAACTCATCTAAGGCTTGATTCTCTTGTCCCTACAATTGCTTGAACTAAATATTCTGTTTTCACAATAGTGCTAGCTCTCACTGCCTCAAGGAGTGAGGGAGACTGGAGCAGAGACATCAAACTAATGTCTCTGATGTGTCGTTGCACAGCATATTGCCGTTAGGACATCAAGCCAGCATGATTTATAAGCAATTTTAATTAATTTTCTGAGTCATTTCCTAAGGGCTTAATTCTGTAATCTTATTACTATGAGCCTAACATGCTATAGTAAGACTATGCATTCTAATCTTTCTTTTGTTGTTAAATACAATCTCTGCTTTCATTAGGAAACTCTTGAAATAAAGCAGGTTGCTTTTTTGCATAGTGAAATTTGTCTGTGTTCATTAGAAATTAGTACTAGAAATTATGTAGTGGAGTACATTAGTGCTTAATACAGAACTCATCACCTACTGCTCTCCTTTATTTTTTCATAATAAAATCATGTTAGAAGTGATTGAGGTTCCTCCTTTAAAGAAGCCACATAGGTAGAATTTTAGATATTTCATAATCTGAACACCATTTTATTATATGTACATAGAACAAAATCTTAATCCTATTTAATTCAGTGAAATCTGGATTTCTTTTTATCCATTATAAACAAATAAACACTGCTCATGAAGACATGTACAGATTATGAACTGCAGAATAGTGTGTTTTTATTGTTTGTTTTTTAGCCTCCACTTTAAAGAAGGAAAATCATCAGTAGATTATTTACTAAAAGCGAAATACTTTTTGATTATTAGTATTTTTTTCCCTAGAATTTACACATAGTATTATAAGGGGGTTTAGTGATATGGATTAAATTGCATTAATCACATCCCACTGTCCATAAACAGATTTTAGCTACTGTAAATTTACATTATGTGAAGGGTAGTTGATCTAACAGGACCATCGACATTTTATTTTTAAGTTACCAGGGTATTTTACATGACATAAGTTTTAAAAAATCAGTTTTAAACCACAAATATGTGGTAACTTAACTTTAATTTGGCTTGGATATCATAATTACTCCCTAAATATGGTATAATATGTTATTTTGAATATTAATACCTACAGTGTTGTCAAGTACAAGCATCATTTCTGTTACAGAAATTAGAGCATGAAATTTTACATAGAGGAAATAAACAGTTTTGACATAGAAGACTGGGAAAACAGAGTCAAGGCTTAGAACACTTAGTCATGAAGGAATGCAGACATGTATGCCCTTATAAGAGTCCAGTGCAATAGGAGATATAAAATTGTTATATAATGATCAATAGCATTTCTATGCCCTCCAGAGTGCCCTAGAAATAAAAGGTAAGTACAGAGTGAAGAAAGATAATTTGGATGCCCCATAAGCTTTACATCAGTTACGGGATAAAAGGAAATTCAACTGTCATGGATGTCTTTGGATCTTTCTGCCACATTTTATCACAATTTTCCCAATAGTATTCTGTTCCTGCATACAGGAAAACTAGTTGACCATAAACCAGAAATCAATCAAGACTGAAATATGTAAAATTTGAGTGTGAAAATAAGTTGAATTAGGATATTAAGTTTTAATGTGGAAGATTTTGATTCTTTCTTTACTCACAATGTGCAGACAGAGGTGAAGTGTAGTGTTTTTATGAATATCAAAAGTGTATTAAGCATGCCAATGTAATAAGAGAGCACTTTGATAATGTACAAATTGTTGCTAGGATTCTAGCAGTATAACTTGAAGCAACAGTTTTAAAGAATGTTTTAAGTAATCTCATTACTATAAGAAAGGTAACACAAAATCTGTTTCTGTTCTTAAAAGATGAAAACTACAGAAATTAACAGTAACAATATATTTCATACTGTCACTTTGCATCAACAGAAAGTGGACATAATAATCTGAAAGACAATTGCACTGAAACCTGTGACATTGTTTTGCATCATGTCTAAGTCTAGCAGTCACCAGTGTTACCTTCTTATTCTCTTGGAAGTCTGACACCACCAACAGTAAAAAAAGAAGTGAGCTCAATCCGACTCAGCTGATATGACTGATTACCCTCCCCTTCTCCCCAAAATCACAACACAAAATTAAGAAATGAGAAAAATCATTAAGAAGACTCCTGAAAGGGTCTTCAAGACCTGAAGAAGAAAGAATTGAGGGCAAGGTCAAAATGAGAATGAAGACAGATATAAATTAAAAGGTAAAATTGCATTAAATACCACTCAAAAATCAAGAAATAGTTGTGTATTTGAAAGTGGTGGTCTGGATGGATGTATACAGCTTAGTAAGGGCTAGTAAAGATATTAAAGTTTTTCCTAAACTGCTTCCTCACCAGTCATATGGACTGCAATATTTTTTGCCAAAGCAGGATTCTTGGAATCTCGACCTTCCTCTCATGTTTCTAATTTCTAGTGTCCACAACACTTATTTTTTCTCTGATTTACATGTTTCCTATGGATTAAATGCTGAGATGGCAACAAATAAAGCTTAGGGGTCAGATTAACAATGACTTCAGTGTCTTTAAAAGCAAGTATTTTAAAAACAGATGGACAATTGCAGAAGGCTTAACAGCTTGATCCTACACTCCCCTCAAATAGCCTCTGAAAATCAGCTTCTATTTAGTTCTGTGGAGGTCTAAAACATAACTGAAAAAAGACCTTCCTGTAGAAACAAGTAATAGTACCTTGCTCTTTAGAGTAAATTCAAATTTCTTCCTTATAGTGCTATTAGAGATTAAAATATCACGGAAGTGAGTAGTCACACTGGTGCACAAGTGTTATGAACGGAGGAAAAACTGGGCCATATTTTGCGTTTTCCATAGTGATCTGACATTTGAGAGCTGGCATTTCTCACTGAAATACCTACAGAAAAGGAATTTCCATGGTGGTTTTCATTAGCACAATAAGGAGCAGAGCTGATCTGCAGGGCACTGAAGTACAGTTAAAGAGAACTGTAAACAAGTGGAGAGAGGTCCATTTTCTGGACTCAAGGGAAAGCACACTGCAGAAACACCCTCTGAAAGTAGTGTGGAAATTATACTTCCTGCTTTGTAAAGGGAATTTGTTTGAAGAAAAAAGCAGTTATTGATTGTTTACTCTCTTGATACACAGAAGTCAAACACATTAGCAGCAGATTCTCTTCAATGGAAAACCTGGTGTTTTTGCTTTTCCAGAAAAAAATAAAAGTGAGTATTTTTGTATCTTCAGTGATAATTGTACTTCCAATTCATTATAATACACAAAGATATATCATTTGAGAATGTCTTAACTAACCTTAAAAAAAAATAAGCCTGCTTTTGGAAGGGTGACATTCCACCTCGGTAATTTCAAGTACTGTTCTCTTACTGCAGGGAAGAAGGGAGCAGCTGTTCCTGGAAATTGGCTGTCTGAGTTCGATTAATGACTCTATATGACCAGCAAGAGTTTACTTCATTAACTAACTGTAACATTTCCCATGCCTTCAATTAACAGTGGTTTTGCTTAATCTAATATTAGTTAAGACACGATATGATCAGAAAACATCATTGCCAGGCAAGTGTTCCTCAAACACAACTGATTTATCTCTTTGGCACCTCATTAAAATGCAAACTATATTGAAATTGATTTTCAGCACTTTCAGGCAAGAATGTTTGTAATAATGTTAATTTGCAAATTTCCCCCTTTTTGTATGTATTCTGTATGCTGTGGTTGCCATGTTCAGCCCAAGGCTATTTGTATTGTGCAGACGGAAAATGAAGAGCGAACATTTATTTCTCATATCTTTGTGAGGAACCTGAGGCGCATGAGGATATTTGTGCTGTAACAGGCACAGTCAATCTCCTTCACTCCCTTTAGTCACTATATATCAACAGCAAACTCCCAGCTAGTCTTGCTGCAGCAATTAACCTGCCAGGGCTTTCTGCTGTCAGACTCAGTAATAATAAACTACCACCAGTGAGAGATAGAGCTATAGATTCTTACCCTGCAACTTCCACAGTGGGTGAATTATTCAGAATCAGCATGATTAAAGAGATGACATGGTATTAGTTAAAACACATACTTTTTTTCTCCCTGACTGAGATTTAAATCCATTAAGGAATAACAGTGGAAGAAAATGGGTCTTTGCCATCCATCCATAGGTCTAGGAAAAGGGATTTCTAGAAAAGTTGTTTATAATGCCTATAACTTTGAAAGTTTAAGGATAAAAACATAAATAACAACAGGGTTAGCACAGTTAAATCATAAAGCATCTGTAAATGCAAGAACCAAATAAATCAGAGTAAAAAAGCATTAGGGACATAAAAACAAATGTATTATTTGGGAAAAAATTATAATGTAGAATCTGCTTTTTTAAAATAAAAGATATCTTCACTATTTATAATGTTTCTTTGGTGCTATTATATGTTTTTGGTTTTTTTTTAAAAGGGGGGAAATTAGCATTGCTATGAATACTGTATATGTTACCAACAAATAAGTTGTTTACATTTCCCGATGCCCTGGCAGCAGTGTAACGTTACACATGTATAGCAATTAAGTTTACTAAAACAGTCATGGAAAAATGGACTTAGCTTACACACTTCTAGTCCCATTAAAATAATAATTCATCAGTCTCAGTTTACTCAGCCACCTGATAACACATTCTTAACCAATGTGCCTAGTTAAGATTCCCTAGGGAAGGATCTCTCTAAAATGCAGGACTGGGCCTATGTATTAGAAATGGTGCTAAATGCAGTCAAATCCATATTCTGAGACTACTAGAGCAATGTGAATTCTATTATTTGTCATGCTCATCTATATTAAATAGAACTAATCTGTTGATAGAGAAGAACAGAGATAAAGAACTATTTTTTTTTGTTTATCCAGGGCTTCAATACAAGTATTAATTAATTAAACATGCATTCCATACTAATGCCTTTTTCTTAACAGTAGACCAGGTAAATGGTCAAAGAATGCAGGTGGACAAACTGCATACAGACAAAACTAATATCTGCCCTACAGTATGCTGGTCAAAGGTAATATAATCTTATAAATGTCAGCTAAGCTTGTAGAATAAAATAAACTTCTTGAAATTCAGTGTATGAGGGAGTATTGATTTACCTCTTTTCAGAATAGTTTAACTTTTATGTATGTAAACAAATTAACTGTTATTTTCCACAGAAAGGAGAGTCAATTTCATAGTACAGTATTCTGTACCATGCTGATTGTACAAAATGATATTCTAAAGTTTGTGTTCTCTCTTTGCATCATATGTGATAATTTATGAAACTTATCTTAATCAGCCTTCTAAACCATAGAGGTCTGCATAGAGAATTCAAATAGAGTTATAAGTTGTATTTTGAGTCTACAAAAGGATGAAACAGACAAAATACCATAACTCCCATATAACAACTTCAAATGCAAAATGTAGTTTTATGTATCTATTCTAAATTTTCCATTCTATTATACATTTGGGAGTAAATTCTTTCCCATACAAGTTAGCCAGAAATTAAAAAGGAATTCTCAAGACTCTTATCTTCAAGGCACCTCATGTTATTACTGAAATTGCTCACAGTGTTTTGTATTAGGAGCAATTTGGATTTCCCTGTTTTGTTAAAAGCTAGACCTCTGAAAAATGAAAATATTAAAACACTATTAAAAAAAAAAAAAACCCACACATTTTAACATATTTTGGATGACCAGATGATGATAATTTAGAAATTGTGCTTATCTTTGTCTTAATGTGTTTTCTTGTGAGCTTTGTTTCTCAGTTAGTTGTGAGGGGAAAAAAAGGACTAACATTTTAAATTTCTACACCTTAAATTCATATTTAGGTATCTAAACAAATGATGAAGTTTTCAAATAGGCTGTTCTTCCCACTGCTCCCAGTGAAATTGCTTAACTTTGCTGAAAGTGCAGTATGGCTGAAAATCAGGCTATGTGTAAGTGATGAGTATAGAATGTAAGATATTAATATCATCACTACTCAGAATGCATATTGGGTTAGAATCAATAGCCTTTTCTTTTGCTGACCAGTAATATGTTTGTTGTCTTTGAAGGGTCCATACAGACTTTACTGCAATAATCTTATTAAGTAAAGATATGAGAACACAACACTTTTGCCTTTCTGCAGCTTTTGGCCTTACTGATGTCCTTTAAAAATATCATCTGTTCACCTTTCCCTTCAAGAGTTTCTATTTTTAATATTGTTTTGTCTGCAGAAAAAAACGAAGTTAGTGTGGTGACTATAATTCTCAACCTTTTACTACTGTGTTCAAAGTGACAATAATAATCTAGACCCATTTGTTTTGTCCATGTTAGTATGGCACACATCAATAACATATTAAATAAAATATCTACAAAAATATTTAACATCCATAGGAAAAAGAAGATAATGTGTATTTTCAAGTCCATGGTTTATCAAATTTTCCTTTGTTAATTCCCTAAACTTTGTCTGTATTTGTTAGACAGAGACCGGAATTTTAAAGCTCGTAACTTTTCCTACCTGCATAAAGCATGAGTTTTAACATGGAATGGGTTATTTCTGGCTTGTCCAAACCATTTTTTTTCCAATTTCTTATAAAGAATGCTTAGGTACCTAGCATAGACAAAATATTTAGGTTTCGAAGGCAAAATCTTACCTTACACAACATAAGAGTACATATTTAATTTTAGTTTCAGGTTTATCCAGCTTGAGAAGGACCTTGGCATAGAAGTCCTCCAGAGTTTCTGTCCCATCCAGTTGGTTTCCATGATTTTAAGATTTTTGTTTCCAAGTGTTTTAGGTTATGTTAACAGTCTTAACTGGGCTTAACATTGTATAGGTCTATGTTGGGAATTACATTAATAAAATTATTTATTAATTTTATCCTCTCACCCTTTTTAGACTTTTCTTCCATGTGTTTGCTGAAAATACTTTTGAATTTATTTTCTTAATTATTAGGTTGCGTTCTCCTGTATTATACATATGTGCTTTAAGCTTCTTTTTCTCTCCATAAATTCTTTTCTTTTTCGCTTTTTTGTCTTTTTCCATGTCAGACATATAGTCATGATCCAATAAAACAGTAGCTTGAGGGCAACAGTGCCATCCAAAGGGCACTCAAAAAAGGATTTAACAGATAGTAAGAAAACCACGAGTTTTTAAACTCATTTTAAAATTTAGTGTTCTTTATTCAACAGTATTCAAAACAAATATATCTACAAAAATACACCGTTCTTCATTTCCACACCTTAGAATACCCATTACTTGGAAGAATTTTATGTCCTCAAAGGATTTGCTGTTTACACTGCAGCTGATGGTATCATGAGGCCTTAAACTACAACGTTCTTCCAAAATAGCGGATTTTTAAAAATTGCTTAGTCTTCTCTGATCTTGGTCCTCTTTTACTGCATAAAAATGTCTTTTTGATTCTTTGAATTTTCCTCATTAGGTTTAGATTTTTATTCTATTCTAAATCTTTGCCTTCCCCAAATTCCAGATCTGTCTAAGGAGGAAAAAGTTCTCAAAGTATAACTTCTATTTATTAAAAATTAGAAGTGTTAACATTATAGTCCCTTTCCTCTGCAGTTTACTGTGACTCTGCTAGCAGCCTTGTTTACAAAAGCATACAAAGTGTTTAGTGCATTCTCTGATGGAAGAGATTTTTTTCATTTCATTCTAAAAGTTTTGTGAAAGTAATCAAATGTCAAAAATTAGATAGATGCCCAAATCTTCATACTTGTCATGACGAAAAAATAGTGATGTAAGATGTGTGGCAAATATTGTCATGTACTATGCAGAATTTTGTATTTCTATCCCATTAAAACTGTATGGAAAAAAACTTTGTATCTTCTAACTCAGCCACAACATTTCAGTGGGTTTAAAATTCTCAATGTGCCAGGTAGGCTGACAAACCCAGAATGCTCCCACTCTGGAAGAGATTGATTTTGACTTCCTGTGAAAAATTTGTTTTCTATAAATGAAGTGTCAAAGTCTATCCAGAGCTATGTGGCTGGTGCTGTGCGACAGGTAAATGTTTCATTTCATTCTGTGACACTGATTAGATTCTGAGATTTTTCATCTATCCAAGCTGCAAGTTGGATTCTTATCATTACACTTAATAAAATATTCAATGTAGTTTTGAACCTACAGATGTGTTCCTTTGGAAATGCAGAAGAGCAGTAGTCCTATGTTATGTTATGATTGATCTTTTTCTGGAAAACCTATCTCAAAATTAGCAGTCAAAATTGATATTTATTGTTACTTTACTGAAAAGGGATAGACAGCAATATGAGGATTATGGAAACAAAATACACTGTTTTTCTGTAAACAAAGTATTGTGTTGCCTCCTGGCCACAGAAGAAACTAGATTAGCAGGTACGCCCTTTGTTTTTTGAGGGAAGAAAGGCATTTTCTTTGTTTTTAAATGTCTCAAGGGTAGGGCGATAAAGGTCCTCTAATTCTTAAACATTAGTACCGCTATTATTTTAAAGAACTTTTTTATTTTAGAATCGGGTTTTTGAGTTCTTCATTCTTCCTTTCAACACATGCTGCAAGCTTACTGACATCAATTTCAAAAATGCTATTCTCTTAATGTATTTACAATTTTCTATTATGTGTATTGTTTGGGTGTTTTTAAAGTAGCTTTGAATTTACTTAGCAGATGCAGTCCTCACACTACTTTCAGGCTTCTTATCATCATGCCTCTCTCTATTCAATATTATCAACATCATCCCACTCATCACAATCTTGCCTGAATCAAAGGCAACTTGTTTCTTGTTGGTGGAAGATTTGAATGAATAATTCATCTGGAAAAATCTTCTATGTTGTACATTTCCAGAAGACAGAGCAATTCTCTTGTCAATCACAGTGCCTCTGTCAGTACTAAGTTCCATACAGTATGTGCTCCAAATGTACGGGGGATGACGAGCAGCTGAGATTACCAACTGTGTCAGTCCTGGCCATCCTTTTAGCTTTTCTTTGACAGAACATTCAAATTCAAGTCTCACTCTAACACTGCATTGAGAAATCAGTGTTAAAATTTCTTCTCTGTTCTCACCAATACAGTTTGGTTGAAAGCTCTGACATATACTGCAACCAAACTGGTCACAAGCCACAGTTACTCATCTCCAGATAGTTATATTTCATTTTGGCTCCCGAACCCCTACTTTTTTTATTCCTAGACAGGCTGGGTCTGGGCTCAGGCTGTCTCACTCTGATGGCAAAACTTCAACAGATAGTGCAGCGATACATGGAGGCCTCTAGGCCTAAACATACCTCTACTGACACAATTTGCACTCTGTTTCAGTCTCTAGGAGGAAGAATTCCTTGTAATTTCTCTGAAGATTGATCTTCAGAAGATTAGTTGTTACTAATTGATTGCCCAGTACAACCAGAAGGATAAAGTAATAGGAAGAGAAGCTATATTCTAAGAATCTTTCACTCTGAAACAAAGACAAACATAGGGAGAAATATGATGTTGCATTTCAGAGATGGAGGATATTAACATACAGTTAAATTCTGAAAGTAAAGACTCTAAAGTACATGGTTTTTGGATTTAAATTTTTTTCACTGCTTAAACTGATCTTTGTCAATATGACAGATGTATAGCTAATACACCAAGAAAAATTTGAGTGACTGTCATTAACCAGGTATGACTACCTGTTCCCATCCTCTGAAAGCATTTGTAAGTGTCTATCTACACTAGCAAGTAATGCAGCATTAAAGCATCAGCTCTCTACAGCATGGATCTAACATTCACACCATAGAAGTTTTGCAAAGAATTGTTTCAGATTAGCTATAGTCTTATTCTGTGAGGTGAACAGTCTATAGTGCTTGCACCTCTTTCGTCATGCTTCTGATTTGGCTTCGTAGAAAAGTAACACAGTTCATGTAGTCCAAGACCGAAAGAAAATCAGTGGCAAGGAGACCTATTTTAAAACCATACTCATGTTCTGAGCTAAAATCCTAATATACAACAAAAAGTTACTAGTTCTGAGAATATGAGCCTTAAAGGAATATGCAGGTGGAGAACAGATCTAAGACCTCTAAAGATTCATGAGGATGGATAAACTGAAAGGCCTTTCATTTCTCTTATCATTTATGAATTTGTAAAATTCAGTTAATAGATATGGCATTGTTGCTTACTTCTGTGGGAGGAAACGTCATCCTTCAGAGAGAAATAAAAACCTCCAAATAAATAAATATATCATTGTGCACATATGTAATAACAGTTGTGGACTAATTCCACAACTTAAAGTAATGATATTTCCACCATATATAATAAGATGTCTTTTAAGTAGAGTGGTGCAATGTGCTGCAAAACTTCATTTTAAATGCAATGTTGAATAGGAATGTATTTTGTCTTTTAATTAAAGTTGATTTTCCCCTTTAGAAGAGGGATTAGAGACAGTTTATTGTAAGAAACTTTTCTGACCCAGGTAGTGTAGGTTGCTATAGGTGGCCTGATATGCAGGAAAGATGCCCTCATAGACATTTTGTTTGTAAACAGCAAAAAAAGAGGTGGGTGAAATGATGTTTGGCAACTTGGCCACATTGACCGTGAAGTAGTTGATTTTCAAATTGTTGGCAATATGAGAAAAATTGCCATCAAACTTAGCCCTGTATATGGGGTGAGTGGACTTCAGGCTGCTGAAGATAGTAAGGTTTCATGGGAATTTGCTTTGAAGCTGTTGGGGCCCACAAATGCTGGTCACTTTTCAAAATCCATCTCCTAAGAGCATAGAAACAGACAATTTGTAAGTGTCAGAAGACAAGCATGAGGGGCAGAAGGTGCCTTAGGTGAGCGGGAATCTCTTTCTAGAACTCAGACAGGAAAGTGTCTGGAGCAAGGACAGGTGATGTGGGAAGGCAAAAGAGGTGCTGTTCACCAGTGTAGGGAGAAAATTTGTGAAGTGAAAGGTCTACTGTTTGAGCTGACCAGCACTGTGAAGAACAATTAAAAAGTTTTTTTAAAATACGTTAACAGGAAAAGGAGGAAGAGGGAAAACACTGGTCCATTACTTGATGAGGTCAGTCACCTCACAAAGAGGGACATAGACAAAGCAGACACAATTCATGTCTTCTTTGACTCTGCCTTTAACGTCTGTGATCTCTGGAGCCCTGTGTAGAAGACTGCAACTGCAGAGATAACAAATTCCCAGTTGACTCTGAACTTACTCCAGACTTGCTTTTCCACCTAGATGCACATGAAGCTGTGGGGCCTGATGGGATTCATTTCAGAGTACTGAAAGAGCTGGCCAATACCTTCAGAGAATCCCAACATTTGTCAGTGGTCTGAGGAGTCTGGAGAGGTTCAACTGGAAGTTGGTAAACATTGTCTCAGTTCTCATGAAGAGAACGAAGACCCTGTAATTACAGACCTGTCAGTCAGCACCTGATAAATTATGGAGAAGGTTTTTCTGGGAGTTACTGAGAAAACACTTGACAAATAACACTTTCATTGATCATAGCCAGCAATGGTTCACAAGGGGAAAGTCACATAAATCTTGGGT
Organism: Climacteris rufus; assembly: GCA_013398175.1. Lineage (NCBI taxonomy): Eukaryota > Metazoa > Chordata > Aves > Passeriformes > Climacteridae > Climacteris > Climacteris rufus. The sequence goes on along the minus strand of VZRZ01007206.1, from coordinate 336,827 downwards.
TACATGAAGGTGTAACCAAAGGAATGTATTCTATCACTATCTCCATCACTTCTGGATGAATTGTTAATGGGTCGTTCCCAACAGCTGACCACTGCACCTCCCACCCTCCAGACTGCAAGCTGGGCATGAGATAAGGAAGAAAGAGAGGCAACCCTGCAAGGCAGAGTGATGATGCCTCTTTATCTTCACATCAGTGGCTCCGCCCTGATAATATCCTCTGAGAAGCAGCAGCTACTCTGTGGGGGGCCGTCTCCACTATTAGACCATCAAAGCCACCTGGAATGACTCATAAATTACATCATCCCATTGTGATGTGCCCCGCCCTGAAGGTAGATAGGCCTGGAAGACACCACAAGGCACCACTTCCACTGGATTTGCAGAGGAGAGGAGCTCTACAACCACCACTGGACCTCCAGAGGTGGACCAGACCTTTCCTCAGGATCACCACTTCAACCAGAACATAGCCATCACTCCAACAGGGCTGCAAGCATTTAACTGGACTGTTATCACCACCCTGACCAACAGGTTGTATTCTGACTTTGTCAGTTTAGGCTGGTGTTTCTGTATTACTGCCGTTATCTTAATTTCTCCTATTAAATTGTAGTTCTGACTTGGAATCTCTCACAATATATTTGAGTGGGGTTAGTTCCTCCGCTGGTTTGGTTTCAAACTAGCACACATAATCACAGAATCACAGAATGCGTCAGGTTGGAAGAGACCATGGGGGTGTGGTAGTTTGAGGGGGTCTGTCTTTATGGGCGTGGTAGGTGCCAGAAAGATGGCTCCTGTGAAAAGCTGCCAGAAGCTTCCACAGCTGTCCAGGCAGAGCCTGTCTCTGATGGCTCCTGAAGACAGACATGCTCCAAGCCACGGCTGGGCCAATTAGAAAGGAAGGTAACATCTATCTGTGACAACATATTAAGAAGCAAACACAGGAGTACGCATGTGCGCGCCATGTAGCTGTAGTTATGTAGTTGCAGGCAGGGGGAAAGGAGTACAGCACGTAAAAGAAACAACAGATATGGACAACAGCAAAGTCAGCCAAGAAGAAGAAGGAGGGAGGAGGAGATCCTTTAATCATCAGAGCTGAGACATCTCCGTGGCCTGTGGTAAGGACTGTATCAATGCAGCATTTCCCTGCACCCTGATGGTCCATGAAGGAGCCAAGATCCACCCTACAATGGAGCAGGAGGAGGTGAACTTCTACGGGAGGGACTTTGGTCTGGTGGGAATTGACATGAATAATGAGGCCTTTGCTCCTGGGAACTGAAGGGAGTCAATTGAGTTTAAAAAAAAGCCTTGTTTTATTCCCACCCTGAGATGGACCAGCTCAGCCTTGAGAGGACGAAAAAGCAACAGCAGAACTGGGCAGGCTGTCTGTCAAGAGGGAAAAAATAACTTGTGAAAAAATTGCCACAGTCCTTGCTAGAAGGGAAAAAGGAAAGAATTGCCTCCCCTCCAGGTATTTTGCCAAGAAGAGAAAACATCTGNGGGGGGGGTGGGGGGAAGGAAGAAAGAGTGTTTTAAGAGGATGTTTAGCTTACTCCTTTAATTCTGTAATAAATTCACTTCATCACTTTTCAAGTTTTGAGCCGGTTTTAGCCTGCTTTAATCAGAGAGTTTTTTTCTTCTCTCAGTATCCTTATCTCATCTTGCGCTTGGTAACAATCCCTCTCCCCTGTCCAGTGTAGAGGGGGGAGGAGTGGCTTTTGTGGGGCTTTGGCATTTGGCTAGGGCTAAACAACGACATTTTTTGGTGGAGAATGTGGGCAGAATCAGGTTATTGTGTTTGGTAACTGAGATAAGAATACTATCTGAGAGAAAACGCAGGCAAAACAAGTATTAGGACTGTACTAATGAATCTAGGGGTGGATTTTTACTGTGGTTTCAGTATAAAGCCCCTTTTGTGGGGCTTTGGCGTTTGGCCAGGGCTAAACCATGACAGGGGGCCATCTGATCCAACATCCTTGCTCAAGCACAGGGTCATCCTAGAGCACATGGTACAGAATTGCATCCAGAAAATCATTGAATATCCCCAGTGTGGGAGACTCCTCTCTAGACAGTCAGCTTCAGTGGTCAGTCAGCACAGTAAAGAAGTTCTTCCTGATATTTAGATGGAACTTCCTGTGCATCAGTTTCTGCCCATTGTCTCTTGTCCTACGGCTTGGCACCACTGAGAGAGCCTGGATCAATCCTTGACACCCTCCTTTCAGGTATTTGTATACATTGATGAGACCCACTCTCTCTCGGCTCTTCCCGAGGTTGAACAGGCCCAATTCCTTTAACCAAGTGTCCTGACCTTGCTTCCATCTCCTGTGTGTTTTTTTTTCTCACACTTGAGGAATGACAGGAGTTCTTCACTCATTCACAGAGGTCTCTTGCCCCTTTGTCCAACTTCTTTCTCATCAGTATGCATCATTCTTCAGCTTGGAGGAAGTGACCCTTCAATATCAACCCTTTTGACTGCAGGGCATGTCTCCATGGGATTCTTTCAAATAGATCCCTGAAGAGACCCCTCAAGTGCTCTCTCCTAAAGTCCACGGTTACAATCTTATTAGCTCCCCTGCTTCCTCCCTACCGAATATTGAACTTTACAATCTCATGGTCACTACAGCCAAGGCTGACCCCAACCTTCACATCCCCAACAAGGCCTTCCCTGTTAGTATGATGTCAAGTAGCTCAACATTCCTTGTGGGATCCTCCACTTCCTGTGACAGGAAGTTCTGATGAGTGCTTTTCAGAACTTCCTGGGCTGTTTGTGTTTCACAGTGCTGGTTCTGCAGATGATGTCAGGGATGCCCCACAAGGAACTAGTGTCTGTGACTTTGAGCCTGTTTCATGCTGCCTGTAGAAGGTTTCATCCCCTCCCTATTCCTGACCAGTCAATCTGTAGCAAAACCCAGAACAGTGTTACTCCTACTAGTCAGCCCTTTTGTCCTGACCCATAAGCTCTTGGCTACCATGTCATCCATCCTGACATAGAGCTCAACACATTGCAAGTTGCCTCACACAGAGGGCAAATTCACCCCCACATCTTCCTTGTCTGTCTCTCCTAAGCAGCATGTAGACCTCCATGACAACATTCCATTCATGTGAGCTACGCCATCACATCTTCATAACTGCCATGAGATCAAAGGCCTGTGACTGCACGCAGTTCTGTAGTTTCTCCCGTTTGTTCCCCATACTGCCTGCATTGGCGTACAGGCACTTTTATAAAAGTATTTGATTGAATCAATGTCCCAGTGGAGTTGCAAAGAGATGCCCCATAGTACTGTCTTGTGGTCTGTCTTTGGCTGATCATGCTTGATCAAGGTATCATCTCTTAATTCCTGAGCTGAGATCCTTTTCCCGCTTTGAGATAGGTGGACCTGCACCTGGTCAATGCTCTTAGTCGTGGAGTTTAATTTTATGTAGTACTGTGAGGAGTAAGAAGTTGTACTCTATGATTAATATTGGTTACCTTTAACTTTAGATATTCTAGGATTCTATGACCAGTAAATGGTTTGGTGGATTTAGTTTGTTGGCCATTTCCTTTCATGCTAATTGTGAAGTTATTCTAGTTATCTTTACCTTTCCTTATTTGCATCCCTATGGCCAAGTGAAAGTCTCTGAATTGGGGAAGACACATTCAACTCCACCTTGAAGAATCTGTTAACAAGCACAATAGAAGGCAATGAAAACAAGTCAGCTGCAGGACTCAAAGTCTTAAGAATTTGCTTGTTACATACCTAGGTATCCCATGCAAAGAAGAGATTTGCACTTTCTGTCAGCAATGTTGAATGCAGATCAGGGTTTACTCACACTGACTCTGACGAACACAACAGACAGACCACACAAACTACCAGAAACTTTTTAATTTTTTTCATTCAAAAACAACTCTGAAATTGTAGGATAAACAAAATCCCTCTTTCTTTCAATCTCTTATGTGCCACATGATTGTCTAAAGCAAACGGTCATTTGGGGAAAAAACATCAGCTTTTTTTCCAGTCCAATGATCCTGCTATCTGATAGGGCAGAAATATTCCAGGAGATCATGGAAAAGTGTTCAACTCATTCAGGGTTATGCACCTCAAAAAATGACTAGAAGATTCCCTAAGGAAATGAAAGTTTTCCCATTTTACTGACAATAGTCTGTTCTCCTGATAGATATACTTCAGTAATTTTGCAATTCTAAACTTGTAAATGAAAATGTATACAATTCTGCTCCCGTTACTATATCCTACATTTAGGATAGGTTTTTAAGCAGTTGATGTTTCTGATGAAAAATATCTCAATTAATAATTTTTCTACTTTTATCCCAAACAAAAGAGAAGGCCTGTGGAAAAGCAATTTAAATATTTTTAAACCTACTCTTGAGAAATTGCTGGCTTAAATAATGGCATATATCTTCTCATTTTTTCATTTCCCATGCCAGCTGATTCCCTCCAAAAATATCTCGTTCCTTTATGACTCAAAAATGAATGGCATCTCTTTTGTTTGTTATTTTCCTCTCTTGATGGTATCCAAATAGCAAGCTGCTTGATAGTTATTCAAAAAATATGATGTGGAATTGATTGAAAATTTTTTTAACTACTTATTTTCTTCCACTCTTATCTCTTCTCCTGTAAGGAGAGAAAAAGGCAGAACATTGCCCTTGCTACAGCATTAAATATCTGCCTTGTGGTATGTTCTCTGTATTTTTTTACAGCAGTTGTTTAATAGATATAGTAAATTGAAGATGCCTTTATTACTACTATGTTTTTCCTTAATGGGCTTGTTTAGGTACAGCTACGTCTAAATGAAGAGGGAGTCAGAATACCTGGCTGATCATAGTGGTTGTATTACTGCTGAGCTACTGCATAGCCTTGGGCCAGTCTCTAAACCTCCAAGAACATTAATTTTATTCTATTTTCCTAAGAATAACCATGGAAAAGAGCTTTAAGATCAGATTCTACAATGATTGATGGTAAAGAGAAAAGATAGATATAGAACAATTTTGTTTGAATTTCTAACTGACAGTTAATTGATGTGTTATTATCCTCCAAGACACCTTATAATTATTTAAAGAACTGCTTATTCACTTTTATCCCAAGTCCACAATCAAGAAAATAATAGAAAAATAAATACTGTTTAGCCACAAGTGCAACAATCTATCAACACAATTAATTAAGTGTTAATTTGTAAACCTTTCTCCTGATGCTCAACCCTAAAAAGCCTTTTTGGAGAGTTTATTTTTTTAAATGATCTTACAAAATATGTAAGAAGAAAATGTGCAGAAAATATTTCTGTTCAAAAGCAAAGCTTGCATGCTGGATTTTAAAAAAAAACCCTATGCTTTAAATATAAAAAACCAAATTAGTTTTACAGTTTACTCAAAATCTACTTTCCTTTCTATGGAGCTCAAAGTTGTTATTTATATAAATCGTAATGTAATTCTGCCATTAAATGTTTGTTAAAATAATGAAAAATTAAGAATTTTTATTATATTTTTGCTAGAATTTGACAAAAAGAAAGTCCAAAACTTGGTGCCTTTAAATTTGTATTTGCAGTGCTTTTCTTTCTAATATATTTGTAGGGAAAAACTCATCATTCTGGTATTATGATTTGTTCCTAGACAATATTGATGCCAATTCATTGCCTTTTTATATTTGCCTCAAAAACATTAGAAAACAGCTTTCTAAAAAAGAGGAACAAAATTTTAAATTTATTAAAGGTTCATGATGCTGTAGAAGTTAGGCAAAATTTTAATCATATGTTGTTCTATGTCTTTTTCATAAATATTTCATAATTCATGAACTTTTAAAATGCCTTTGTGCTGCAAATCAGATTCAAAAGATGCTTACATTCAAATAAATTACCCTTAAAATTACTAGTACATTGGTACCCTTATCCACATATTGGCTATAGCATTCATTAATGCTGGCTCCAGGGGCCTGCTCGAGGCCACTCAGCGATAGTCTGGGAGTGACCCTGGTTTCCTGGGGGCTGCCACTCGCAGTTCACTCAAACACAGGGTGTCCTCGGGCAGCTCTTTTAGTGCTGGCTCCTCTGGGTGAGAGAGAGCCCCAGGCCGATGTCATGGGCGCAAGCGAGAATAAAGGCCAGAGAGAAGGGCCCTGGTGTGACTTCCAGCTCTTTTATTACCCAGGGAGAAGCAGCAGGAAAGGCAGGAGAGCGTCCAGGGTCCAGGAGAGGCAGCATGAGGATCGGGAAGAGCTGGAGGCTTCAGGGACCAGAGATGAATGCAGAGGAAGAGCAGGGGGATTTATAGGGACACAAGCAGGGGCAAGTAACCAATTGGGGTACAAGGATTTACATGTAACTAATTGAGAATGAAGTTTCTAGAACTTAACCTTATATAGAACATGAGGTAATACCATGTCTAACCAATAAACTGAAACATGGAAACGAAGTTGCAAGGGACAGTGGGGGTGAGCCAGAAAGCTCACCCTGACCACAGAGTGTGGCTCAGATGGTGGCAACCTCAGGCTGACTCCACCAGTCTTGAGTCTGTGGGGCTGTGGCTTTTGCCACATACCCTGCCACAATTCATTATGACAGGTGATGTATTAGACCAGAGAAAAAATCTTTGTGGTTATCTGTAGTGTGCATATGATGTCAGTATAACAAATTTATTATTTGTTGCACTTTTTCCTGTGTCTGTCTTGTTCTGAGACCTACCTGACAAGAAATTATTACCTTTAATATATGCAACAATTATGACACATCCTAAAGGACCAGTTAGAGGCCAGTGGACATACAGCTCAACTGTTTAAAAGGCTGGTTAACAACAGACCCTCTTTACATAGCCAACAGTAAGCTACTTCAATTAAGGGTTTCTTCCTTGTTACTAAAATTATAAAACAGTTCCTAAGCAAAACATGTGATACCCCAAATAAAAGGAGTGCTTTAGAAATACATCTTTCTGAAACCATAGTGTGTACACAACAGACATAAGACACTTTCCCAACAGCACAAAAAAGTTTGTACCTTCCTCCTCTTACAACATGTCTCTCTCCACGCAAGCTTTCCATTTTGTAAGAGTTTGCCCAGCATAACAAATTTCACACATGAAGCTGGTAGAAGATTAATAAATACAGGTTTACACTGTTCTTTATGGGCTTGTGTTCAATGGCTGAAGTCATGTGCTCTCTGAAAGCACCACACCGTAAATTGACTGCATCTCTTCCCGTCTGCAATTCACATTTATCTCTTGCAAAGTCTATAGTAGTAACAAGCCTAAGCACAACCACCACACAGTTTATTTAATTTAGAGTAGTTGAATGATGATGGTTTTTTCTCACATACCAGAATTCAATCCTGTTCCTGCATGTTCTGAGCCACAGACCTCTGACAGGAGAACTAAAGATGCTCTGAAGAGACAGCAATACTTCAGGTTATTCAACTTAGAAAGAACTGCGACAAAAGCCAGTGCTATCACCAGTCTTGGAAAAGTCAATGAGCTTTACCAGGAAAGGTGAGCAGCTGGAACTCATAGCCAGCTGACAACCCCGGCTTAAAAATCTGTGTTGTCAGTAAATTTCTTTGGAGCATGAGGCAAGATTACTCAATCATGTCAGCCTTGTGATTATGTTGGTCTGGTACCTGAGAAGCCAACAATAAGAAGTTATAAGAAAGCCAGAGAAGTAAGTTTTGGGAGCAATAAATTAAAAATTAACTAAGTCATTAATGAAAATGTATATTAAATGAAGGACATTTAATCAACCATTTATTATTGATACTTGAAAGACACTGTCATCAATTAATTATATTCTTAAGCATGTTTTTGGCTTATCTTTCTCCATTTCAGACCTGTTACAGAACTTTATACAGAGAGAAAATTACATATGTTCAGTGAAACTTATGTCCTCAACGTGACTTCAACATGTCCTCGCTATGACCTCAAATGATCTCAGGTTGCATCAAGGGAAGCTTAGATTTGATTTAAAGATATCAGAAATTGTCAAGCACTAGAATAGGCTGCTCAGGAGAGAGGTGGAATCACTGTCCCTGGAAGTGTTCAAAAGGCATGAGGATATAGGACTTGGGGATATGATTTAGGCATTAACACAGCAATGCTGGGTGAACAGTTCACTTGATGCTCTTAGAGGTCTTTTCCAACTTAAATGATTCTATGACTATGAGTTTAAAAGTATACTAATTTTGAAAATAACAAAAGGAAATAAATGCATTTAATAGATTTTTTCTTCTTTGAGAGTTACTTCAAACTATAAGATAATTTTAGGGTGTGTAACTCATTTCAGTGTTCTTCAAGAAGATTTGGATAATACAATACTTCATTTTTAGAGCAAATATATTTTTAAAAATACGACAATATTCTGATATCAAATGCTATCCAGTATTAAATAAAATATTTTCTGTTCCAGGCAGCAGTAGGATTCTTGTGATTAGGAAGAGATCACACAAGATATGGTCTCGTGTGGTGTATTGAACCATAATAAGGGACTCCTCCTTTACTGCTCCTCTTCTTTTCTGTCAGAGCTTGGCCCTATCAGTTGCCCTCCACTTTTGCTCAGTTTCCCTACACAAAGGGCATACCTTGGTACCTGACTGATAAAAATTATTATAAGAAACTGTTCAGTTTTATTCATGACAATGCCTGGCTATGAATGACAGGAAGAATATGAAGCTATTTCATGAAGCACAAGGCTCCTAAGAACTGCTGGAAAAAATTATTTACATGGAGAAGGGGTTTATTCTGCTGAAAACAGAAAGTACACAGACCTCAGTATGGAATTCAGATTCTCTTATTCCCTAGCATCTTCTGCCTAAAAGAAAAAATTAACTCTGAAATTTATTTCACTCTCCCAAATACCAAAAAATCCATACAAAATCCTGTTTTAATACAAAATTTTCTATTATGATTCTAAAAAAATACCTTTCTGTCATGGACTTGTGTATTTTTGCCCCTTTTACAAAAGCAGAAAAATACTTTTAATTAGCAGGGTTTTTGGTTGTTTTCTAAAAGAAAAATATGGTTCATTAAATGGGTGATTATCATCAGCAGTACCAAAGGCTCTTAAATTCTTTGAAACAAAATACACATGTCGTTGTAGTCTTCCAAGAGTGACAGGGTACAGAATTTTCTCAAAACAATTGAGAAATGACACCTCCAAATCCAGTCTCTGTCTATACCTAAACCAGCAGATGTGGGATGATCTTTTGTTTGTGTCCCTGCTAAAGAACTTTACAGTTCTTTCCCTGGCTTCCCTTCTGCTATTTCCTCCATCTCACTTCTTTTATATTTTCCCTAGCGTTGCTCTCTTCGTACCAAATCTACTTGAATGTTTATCACCAACATTAGAATTACTTAACACCTACCATTAGAAAACACACAAAAAGCTCAGTACTGAAGGAGAGACAGTAAAGTTTTCTGGGAAAGAAGTAAGGTCTTCTGGAAAAGTGGCCCCAAATCAAATTATCTGCTTTATGAGCAGAAATAACTGAGGTAATTTGAGAACATAAATTAAAGAGCCACACCTACTGTTATGACATTGTTGACATATTTTTATATTTTTTATTTAAGAAGAAAAAAAAATCATTGATTACAGAGTAAGCTCAATAGAACAAGACATCAGGTCATGTACCACAGTGACAAACAATAAAAAAGTCTGTAAATAAACTGGAAAAAATATAACATGAAACACAGTAAAAATTGCAAACTCTGCAACTGCAGCATTCTTCAGCGTGTTTTACCTTTCCCAATAATTACTTTATCTTAATTAAAATATGCTTTTGCAATTTCTCTAGATACCCCCAAACAGTTTCCAAAGACATATGCAGCAATTCATGTTAAGATAACTGTCTGTAAATTCCTCTTAAAGCTCAAGGTTCTTTCCTCAATAATTGGATTATGCTGGCCACTCTTCAGCCTTCTGGGATTTCTCCTGAACTAAGTGAATTGGAATAATGTATGACAAAGCTCTTCCAATTCCTTTCCTCACTACTTTTAGCACTTTTTGAAGACTGCTGTCTAGTCCTGTGGCCTATATGAGTTTAAGATACTAACTTTATCAAATTCCTTACAGGAATCATGATCTTTATTATCCATATGAGTAATCTGAATTATGATGACTGCTATCACCCCAAAATATAACACAAAATATGTTTTGTTTTCTTTTTTTACCCCTATGAAGGACCAGGTAGAAAGCCTGCGAAATAAAAGCATGAATAGGAAATAATCTGGAGATTTTTCTACCATTGCAGAAGTTCCAGCTGAGGGGTCTGCACCATATCTCCCAGGGCTGACACCTCCACCCAGACGGAGCTGCTGAAGAGGCTGCAGTGCAGACTTCAGACTGAAGGAAGTGCCTATACCTTTTTCCTGGGTCTTGACAAATCTGGGGGCCTTCTAGGATAGGGTTACAGCTTTGGTGCATAAGAGAAGAACTGACAACATCTACCTAGATTTGTGCAAAGCCTTAGATACTGTCCTGCATGACATCCTTCTCCCTAAACCAAAGAGGCATGTCTTTGATGGATGGACCACTCAGTGGATAAGGAACTGGCTGGATGGTCACACTCAAAGAATTGCAGCCACTGGCTCAGTGTCAAAGTGGGGATTGGTGCTCTTGAGAAGTCAGTACTGGGACTGACGCTGTTGGTGGCATGTACAGTGGGATTGAGTGTTTCCACAGCAAGTTTTCTGATGACATGAAGCTGCATGTTGCCGTCAACACACTGGAGGAATGGGGCACCATGCAAAGGGACCTTGACGAGTTTGAGAGGTGTGTCCATGTGAACTTCATCAAGTTCAAGAAAGCCAAGTAAAAGTTTCTGCACCTGGTTCAAGGCAATCCCAAGCACAAGCACAGCCTGAGCAGAGACTGAGAGCAGCCCTGAGAGTGTTAGCTGATGATTAACCAAAGTGACTGGGCCATGTGCACTTGCAGCCTAGAAAAGCAAATGCATCCTGGGCAGCAGCTTCAGAAGAAGTGTGACAGCAGGTAGAGAGTGGTGCTTCTGCCCCTCTAGTCTGCTCTCATGCAACTCCTCCTGAAGTGCTGTGTTCAGCTATAGTCTTCAACATAAGGACATCGACCTGTTAAAGTGAGTCCAGAGGAGGGCCAAGAAGATGATGAGAGGAACTGGAACAAGTCTCCTATAAAGACCAGCTGAGAGAGTTGGGTCTGTTCAGCCTGGAGAAGAGAAGGCTCTGAGGAGACCTTATAGAATCCTTCTAGAACCTAGAGGGCACTACAAGAAAGATGGAGAGGGACTATTTACAAGGACATGTAGTGACATGACAGGGGGTAATGACTTTAAATGGAAATAAAGTAGGCTTAGATTAGATATTGGAAAGAAAGCCTTTACTGTGAAGGCAGCGAGACACTGAAACAGGTTCCCCAGAGCAGCTGTGGATGCTCCATCTCTGTAAGGGCAGGTTAGATGGAGTTTTGCGTAACTCAGTCTAGTGGGTGGCATCCCCGCCCCTTACAGAGGAGTTGGAAATAAAGGATCTTTGTCCTTTGCAACCTTTGCCATCATTCTGTGGTTCTGTGATACCATTTATTTGCTGAATTTTCTGTTTGAAATATCGTGTGGTGTCTGCCTCGCAACAGCCTTCAAGATAGATGATGGATATATTCAAGATACGGACCTGGCATCTTGGGAATATCTTCCCTGTGGCTGAGACCAGTAGTGAGTTGTTCTGAAACCTGTACGTAGCCTCTCTAATGTGTAAGAAAAATTTTCTTGTCTTGTTTTTAATGTTCTGGCCCTGGATACAGCCGTCAACAAAGGTTTTTCCTGGGCAGAATGAAAATAAAGTTTTAATTATGTTTCTTTTCTAGACCTAGAATTTTTGAAAAATTAGTCCAAACAAATCATAAAATGTTAAGGTCATAAATGTCTCTTACTTAATTAAATATGACTTATAATCTTCTGTTTGGGAACAGTGGTAGTTAGATCCTCCACACTTTTGAGAGATTGTAGTTCATCCTTTGCTAGTAATTTGAGTAATACCAAAGGTGTCTTAACACTTTTATGGATTTTTTCCTTCACAGACCTATGGATATTAACTGAACTTAATGATTTCCCTCTGATGATGCTATTTGCTCCCTGAAGATTAACTTATAACCATGCACTCTGATTTCACTGATTTCTATTGAATTACTTTGTAGCAGTAAAAGCAGAGTCAAAGCTAGATATTGTCTTATTTATTGACCATATCTAGAAAATTATTATTTATTGTGTCTTGAATATTCGGAATATTGGACTCGGAATATTAATATTGAATGTCTGTCCCTTTTTTATGAAGCTTTAAAGAAAATTTATATCTATTAAAACAATGCCCATTCCATTGTTAGTGGTGTTATTTTATGCTACCAGACTTTCTTGATGATTGTATTTCCCTTTGATGTTAAGAGTACAATGCAAGGATATTTGTCTCTCTAGACTTTTAGTAGAATTGCATGGCATGTTTATTTAGAAGGCTTCTGGTGGGTCCTATGATGCCAAGTACATTATGCTTTTTCACCCACAGACCTCTTTCACCTTTTCTTTTCCCCTTGGATTATGAATTAATAATCCATGCATTCGCATTTTCCACTTGTCAAACTCAGGCAGCAGTGAAAATAAGCAGCACAAATTGGCAGATAATGCACCTTATTTCCATGTAGAAGCAGGTGCATTTTCTTCAGCGTAAGTGGCAAGATGACACTGATCCGCTTTGACAGGCAGGCAGATCTAAAATTACTCAGCACACTTTGCCTCTGGTTTGGGGAAAGTCTCCCATGAGCTTGTTCTGCAATTCTTCAGTCCCCAGAGTGTTAATTAAAATTTACTGGATAATATTTGCAAGGCTCAGTGGTTCTAGTTACAGCAATTATCAGTTACTAAATGTTAGTGGCAGAGATGACACTTGATGATTGGACCCTTTATTCAAGATATTCAAGAGAGTTTCTCCTCTCCTTTTTTTAATCTTCCCTTTATTCTTGAAAAAACTAGATCAGCTAAGTGTCTCAATCAACTTTTAGACAAAAAATTACTCAGATAGAAGTTTAATTATCTATTTATCCTTGAGTTTCTTTTCAGATGCCAGTTAAAGTCTTGCAAAAGAGGAAGAGAGTGGTTACAAAATCCTTTAGAAATTCAGAAGCCAAAAGCCCTCCTATATTATAATTTTAGTAAGCAAAACCAGGGGTCAGATTAGGACTGTGAAAGGAAGAGAGAACCTTCTACATAAACTTGCTGCTCAGTTCAGATTTGATCAACAAAGTCTCAGATTGGAGATTGGCTCATAACGCATGCAGTGAACAACAGACCCTTTCAACTTTCTGAAGTACAACTATGAGTACAATTTACTGTCTAGATGTCTACCAGTGACTTCTTTCTCTCTCCCCTTAAATGTCATCAACATATTGAAACACAATCACTCTAGAAGAAATATTTTTACATTTTTTTGTTACTAATAGAAGAAAGTTTACTTATACTTTGATTCATTTTTATTTAGATAATTTGTACTTCAGCAGTGTCTTTTCCCCAAATCCTTTGACATTTCTGATCAGTTTCTTGCAATGGTGCAGGTAAGCAAGAGCATTCTTGCTCACCAAAGACCTGTTCTTCCTGATCTCTCTAACAGAATGAGATTATGTCCATTTTTATGCCTTGGACTGGCCAACTCCATGACTGAAATGGCACACTGAAATGGCAAAATATTTGCATGTTCTGTAGACAGCTTTCAACTATAGGTCATTTTGCCTCTGACCCTCATGATTCTTCCATAATCACAGAAGGGGTACAAAGCTAGTAGGTTTTGTCTCTGACTAGGCACTTCCGTAACCTACTCAAGAGCCAGAAAAGTCAATATTTGTCAGAGATAGACAACACAAAAAAGTCAGCACATGACACAGAGCAGAAAAAGCATAACAAAAACTGCAAGCTTAACAGTATGACCTAATGTGAAAGCCAGTGGGTTAGCTCCAGGTTCATTAGGTAAATTCAGCTGACTGCACCAACACCTGTGTGTCCCTAGGCTTTCCAAATGGCTGAAGAATGATGTTTCAGATGATTCTATGGGAAGAACACTGTTCTGTGCAGCAAAACAATCTGGTGGCAGCAGCCAGAAGACAAGATAAAAGCAAAGAGAGAGCCAAAAAGAAAATGAAAATTGTGGAAGAGAGCAAAAAAAACCCAAAGTATCAAAAAAAAACGGGCTGGGGAGGGAGCAAAGTTTGACATCATATGGGTGACATATGTTCACAGAAAAAAAGTATGAAAAATAGTAGACATGAATATCTCACATAATTTCAAATCTTCGAAACAACAAAGAATTCTTCATTCCTAATGTTCTATTGTATTCTATGAGGGACAGATTTTGTATCCATACACATTATGTGAACTACTGAATATCATATTTGACACATACTGTAGGTACACAGATGGTTTTTCAAAGCTTCTTCAAACCACAAAAACAACATGTTCTTCTCATAAGACCCTTATGTGCCTACCTCTGAGAACATTGGAATAAACTTCTACATCAGAGTCTCATTAAACACCAGAGAAAGTGCAGCTAGTCAGGATTTTTTCAACCAACTGATTTTCTAAGACATAAGCAGAGATTCATTGAAATCTGTATTTTTTCCTGGGAGCAATTTAGTGTCTGTAGTGTTGTGGTCCAAAAAGGTCTCTTTGATGCTAGAATGCTGATCAAGAAGAGAGACCAGGTCTGGAAGTAAACAGCAGCTAGATATTCCCAAAACAAGAGGTAATTAGTGTTGAAAGAAAATAATTACTGGTGTGCGTACATATAGTAAAATCTCTTTATGCTAAGTAGAGACTAGGAGAAACAAGCCCAGAGAAAGAATGGGTAGTAAGTTCAGGTGTGGGTAACTGAGGACCAAGTGGTTTATTTCCATCAGACTCAGCAGGACAGTGCTTCGAGGTCACTCTCTCTTACCTCTCTTCAAGCCCGTAGTGGGGATTCTAAGGCAAAAAATCAATTACTCTATGTTCTTAAATAATGAAGCAAAATTCTTTAGTCACACAATTTTCATTGAGAAAAAAACAGAGGCATCACAACAGCCTGGAGAAATGGGCAAAGAGGAACCTCTTGAAGTTCAGCAAAGGGAAGTGCACAGTTCTGCACTTGGGAAGGCACGTCTCCATGCACCAGTACATGATGAAATGAACGGATAGGAAGAAGCCTTGCAGAATAGGATCCAGAGGATCTGAAGAGAGAGATGAAGAAGAACCAACACTGTTCTCTTGTGGTAAATAAGGCCAGCAGTATGCTGGGCTGCATAAAGATGAGTGTTATCTGCAGGCTGGGGTATGTGATTCTTCACTGCTCCTCAGCTTTGGTGAGGCCACCGCCAGTGTACTGTGCCCACTTCTGGACTCTCCATACAAGAGACACACGAATATATTTGGAGAGTATCTAGACAGGAACTGAACTAAGATGATGAAGGGGCTGGAGCCACTAACACAGGAGGAACTTTAGAGTAAGCTCAGGTTGTTGAGTCTGGAGAAAACTCAGGGTAAAATCATCAAGGTCTCTGGATATCTGAAGAGAGGGTGTAAAGGTGACAGAGCCAGTCTCTGGTAAGTGGTGTCCAGTGGCAGAGTGAAAACAGTAAGCACAAGCTGAAATATGGCAGGTTTCTCCTCAACACAAGGAGATACTCCTTTACTTGGAGGGTGACTGAGCCTAGCAACAGGTTGTCCCCAAAGAGCTGTGGGACTCTGGCCTTGAGACCTTCAAAGACATCTGGACAGGGTCTTGGACAATCTGGTCTATGTGAACATACTTGAGCAGGGACATGGTGAGCTCCAGAGGTCCCTTCTAACTGCAACCTTCATCTCCCGTGGTAAGAGACAGGAGGCCCTTTTCCCCTGAGAAGGGCCCTTGGAGAACCCAAGCATGGTGCTCCCTCTACTGGCCCATAGCAGCTCACCAGGAGCTCCCCTGTTGCACTACTGGGCTGCCTGTTTCAAAGTGTTTGTGTTTGAGGCACCAACCTCTCTTCACAGGACCATGCTGTTCAAACCCACTCATAACGCCACATGAAGGCAGCATCTTTACCCACTGTAGGGAATGCTTTCCGAAGCTATGTGGCAGTGAGCTGCCCAGGACTGTGAACTGCATACATTGCAAGTGGAGAACAACCATTAGGAGTATGGAGGTTGCTCTTATACCTGCTGTCAGTAGGTATATAGATAGATAGATAGATACACATATATACACCTAGTGTGAGAGCATAGTGCTCAATTTGTCCTTGGTGATTCTCAAAAGCTGCCTGGACACATTTCTGGGCAACTTTCTCTATAGTGTTAGACTGGATAACCTTCAGAGGTCCCTTCCAACCTGTGATTCTGTGGTCTGAAACCCAGTGAGCAGAATAAATTTTTGTTCTTTGACTAAAATGTCAACAAATATAAGCTCTTGTATAGAGATATCATTACAGATTCTTCCCCTTTCCGTTTTGCTCTTATATCATAAGTACTTGACTAGTATTTGCTAAAAACCTTTTATCTTCATCATATTCTGAATACTTGAGATTTCTAAAACATTACAGGCAATTAAGGCAGCACAATAAGATATAATTCTGAAAAAAATATGCCAACAACCCTAGTTGTGCTGTTGAGTGCTAATTTTTTGTTAGGTATACCTTATTGCTCTCTAAAACATGGCTTGAAATAACCATAGGAATTCTGGAAAATTTGTCAGGAAACATTAGTCCTGTTTTTGACACTGATGGTACTTGGCACCGCTGTAACTGAGTTCCAAAAATATTGACAAGATGGTTGAACTGGTATCTGGATAGCTCTTCAAACTGAATTTGGGCCATCCTGCAAAGTGTGTTGAATGGGCATTTTACCTAGAAGCATATTTCTTTCTTGCTGTGCAAGTGGTTTCTGACTATACGTGTAGTTGCCAAAATAAATTCCTCTGGAAAAAAGATCTTCCTTCCTATGCAGAAGAACAGCTAACATTTGGTTGGCAATATGAAGTGAAGGGTTTACTAATGCCAGGAAAGTGTGTTGAGTGAAATACTGGAAATTTTACTGTATATCCACTTCTTTAGCAACACAAGAATCTTGTCAGAGGTTTTTGGTCTAGCTTAGTTCTATTTTTAGGTGTGTTTCTTTGTTTGCTGAATTACATAGAAGAGGCTTTTCTTAGAGATTTTTAATTTGTTGGCCCTTGGTCTGCGAAAGTTCACTGTCTTCCAGGGAAGCATTTCATTCCTCTTTCATTCATCTTCACTGTCTTAAATCAGACTCAATATCAAACGCTTTTTGAAAGAAACAAGTTTGTGGATAATCAGGTCTATGACTACAACATGGAGGGTTTATGCACCCATTCCTTTCTTTTCCCTTTTTTTTTAACATGCTTTTGCCAAGACACTACTATCATTTAAAAGACATCCACTCTTAGTCTTTTCCACAATAAATTTGGGCCTGGAAATTGGTTGACAATATGTTCATATATTTCATAAGTTTTGTAAAAACAACACAATAATATTTTCTGAAAATTTAAAGGAAAAAAATGGGTGTATAAAAGCCCTATTAATATTAGAAGTAATATTTTTTCATCAAGTTGTATATGCTAGGAACTGAGTGTATCTTCACTTGTGAATTGTGAAGTTTTATAACTCAAGCCACAACACGTCTTATGCTACAGACCATGTGAGACTGAGATATCAACATCATTTTCCATTTAGGAAATTTGGCTTTAGAGCAATCAAATAAACTGGAAGAGATTACATATTTGTATGTTTGGAGTGCAGTTAGTCCAAGGAGCAAGAGAAAGATCTCCACACATCTCTTCTCTTATTGTTCTTCCAGAATGTTGATAATATTGCCAATTTTGTGTAATGCCTGCTATTTTGTTTTGTGACAAGCCAGTAGCTAGTAAAGTCCACAACCAGTCAAACCCTTCTTTTCCCCTCTACATTAAGCTACACTGCAATGAAAACTTATTTTCATCGAGAAATATTTATTAGCTTTTATCATTATTCCATATATAAAATACTTCTTCAGGGGAAATATTCCTTCTTCACTTTTTTATTTGTTTGGGTTTTTTGAAACAGTTTTTTTCCAATCAATATTCTCCATAAGAAGGTTTTAACTATTAACCACGATTAACAATTTTAAAAATGGCAAACAATCAATGTAAATGTTACCTCCTGATGTGGGCAAAATACTGACTTTGAAAAAGTATGGAGCAACAGATGTATCTCAAAATTTTTGGAAGGAATAGCAATGAGAAAGTTTTTTCCCACAATTCTAAAAAAAAAAAAAATTATACACACTATAGAGTGCAGGAGATAAATGTCTGTCTTTCCAGAAATGTCAGACCTCCTGTATGGGTGTTAAACTGATATTTTATTGCTGGGGGAGGGGACGAGGTACAGAATTAAGGGGTAAATTTGTGACTGGGGAGAAGAAAGGGATGGGGGTGTTTTAAGATTCATTTTTTATTTGCTCATTATCCTAGTGTAATTTTGGTTGGTGATAGAGTAAGTAATTTTCGTCAAATTGAGACTGTTTTTCCCACAACAGCAGTTGGTGAGTGATCTCTTCCTGCCCTTATCTAGACCTATGATCCCTTCATTGTGTTTTCTGCCTCCTGCCCAGTTCAGCAGGAAAGTGATAGAGTCACTTTGGGGGGCATCTCTCATCCAGCCAGGGTCAACCAAACACGGAAAGTAAGTCCTTTATGGTATGTACAGTATGTAAAATATGTGTTGGGAAGAAAAGGACATTGCAGTGTGGATGGAGTCCTCATGTGTGCATACATGGGCTTGGAAGAAAATGAATCAGATTAAAAGAATATTAAAAGAACTCCATGCTGCGCATTTGAAAAAACTGATAACAAGTACTGGATTTCTCTCTCCACATAAAGACCTCAGACACTGTCCATGTTTTTCAGCTACGGAGTTTATATAGCTACTTATGTATATGAAGTTTCTTCCTTTTAGCATAGCATCTGTATACTGTTGAAACCAGTTAAAAATCTAATGTCCAGGAAGTGAAGTCACACCAGCAGTCAGAATAGAATCCTGGCCTCTGGCTCGATAAAAATGTTTCTTCAGCTCTTCAGATACAAAAGAACAGCTTTTAGCCGTACATAGATATCTGGACCCCTCTCCTTTTTAATTTCACTTAAATATACTTCTCTTCATACTGAAGGATAAACAATTTCTAAAAGAAATGTGTTATTAAAAGTGCACCTTCTTCTTCCTAATGTGGGCACAAATCAGGTCAGACATTTCCAACATTCTTCACTTCCGAGGATTAAAGATTTTAGGAAACATGTTCCCATTTCTCACATTCTGACTCTAGATATGAAACATATCAAAACTACATCAAAGAGACAGCAATTTATATTCATTATATAGGAGGTGACCTTTTCACTCATGAGTGGTGTAGTCATATGGAGTGGCTAATGAGAGAACCCCTACTGAGAGCAGATAAATTTCAAACCTTCTGAATAACTATTAGACATTTTATTGTATTTATAAACCTCCCTTATTTCAAACTGTCCCTTGATTTATAAAGCTGTCTTAGTTTTGTACGTGATAATGATAATCTCAACCAATGCCAAAGACTGATGAACTGTCTGTGTAGGGGCTTGTCTTCCTGATACTGAATCCCAGGGAAACACAGTGAAGAGTTAAAAAAAGAACTGTAGGGAAAAAGAGAGGACAGAAAAGGGTGAAAGATGACTTAGAAGGAATGAGGGAGGGAACATCTGTACTGCACTTCACTGATGATAATCTTTGCAGTTTATGATAGAGGCAGTGGGAACGATGAGGTAATCATTTTACTTGCCTGTCATCTGCAGAGAGTATCTCAAATTGCAGGGTGAAATTCTGGCTCCATTGAAGTGAGAGACAAAGCTCCTGTTGGTTTCAATGAAGGCCAGGATTTCTGTAGATTCCCAGAGAGGGGCAGACGGGCAGAGTGGCAGCTGTGCCATCTCCATGACTGTGTCAGTCTTCATTAGAATCTTAAAAGCTTTTCTCCAGCTCAGTTTCCAGAAATCTATAAGGCATTTGATAACATAGATACTTTCTCAAACGTACTAAATTTTAAAAGTACAGTCTCAGAGAATCGGAATCTATTTTGGAGCATCTGTGCACAATAAACTGTCCTTACAAGTCCATGCATGGGTTTACGCATATTTTAATTAATATCTCTGTATGTTTTCTTTTTCCCTTTTCTTTAGCTTTAATCTGTACAAAAATTGTGGTGGCGTATGTGGCAAAAGCCACAGCCACACAGGCTCAAGACTGGTGGGCACAGCCTGAGGTTGCCACAGTCTGAGGCATACTCCCTGCTCAGGGTGAGATTTTGGTTTCACGCCCAGCGTCCCTTGCACCTTAGTTTACATATTTTGGTTGTTATTACATTACCTAATGTTCTGTATAAGGTTATGTTCTGGAAATTTCATTACAGTTCGGTTCTCTATTGGTTATATGCTAATCCTTGTACCCCCATAGGTTACTTTCCCCTGCTTGTATCCCCATAAATCCCCTGCTGTCCCTAAAACCTTGCCTTTGGTAGCTGAACCTTCAGCTCTCCCGGACCCCTGCACCACCTCTCCTGGACCCCGGACCCTCTCCTACCTTCCCTGCTGCTTCTCCTGGGAAATAAAAGAGCTGGAAAGCACTCCAAGGCCCTTCTCTCGGGTCTTTGTCCTTGCCTGCGCCTGCACCATCAGCCCGGGGCTCTCTCTATCACAGAGGAGCCAGCACTAACGAGCTGCCGGACGATGCCCTGTGTTTGGGGAGACTGCAAGCCGCAGCCCCCGGGAAACCAGGGTCACTCCCAGAATAACGCTGAGCGGCCTCGAGCAAGCCCCCGGAGCCAGCATAAAAAAATGGCCTCAGAGCATGTAACAGACAAAAAAGTATAACCACTTATAGCTGTCAAACTAGAGAAAGTCCTATCATGACTGCAAGAAATTTGCATCTTGAAGGCAGAAGTTATTCCAAAATGTCTGAGGTTGTAGAATTGTGAATTTCCCTGAACAAACTTTGCTCCTGATTAACTGTAATCAACAATACATGGACACAAGATGGGGAGAACAGCCATAGTAGGCTGCAGTGCAATGCATGTACAGAAGCAAACCTTTTGCAGAGGACTTTAATGAATGGGAGATCATGGTAAGTGAAAAATGACATTTGAAAGAGGAAAGTGGTTAACCATGGTATTGGATGTTCTGTGAGAATCTGGGAGAACAAAAGGGAGAAGGTAAGAGTCTGAAAATAAATGAAAACCCAAAGATAATCTTCCTATAAATCCCTATGATATTGCAGGGGGATGTTTATTCACAACTTAAATACTAAACTGGTGATAAGACAGGTGTGTGATAATTCAATATGCTAATTGAATCACCCAATGAGAATCTCTGTTGATAAAATCTGCTGGTATACATTCTTTATCACTTTCAAAATATGAAGAGCTACATACTTAGTGATACTGACAGCCTATCCTGTACACACCTCTTGCAGGTGTACTATGAAGCAGTGGGGACAGATGGTATGGCAAGAAAATAATTTCAATTGGAGTACAAAAATTTCTTTTTATGTGTATATTATTATGTATTTTCACCAATACACACAAATGTGTACACACATTTGTGTATATTTATGTATAATATTCTAATAGTATTTGAGTCAGGAAGTGACTTCAGTGTGTCCACAATATCTAAACTACTAACTGTCTTGGGGTGACTGTCTCATTTTCCCACAATATCATATTCATATCCTCAGCAGACCATTAATGCAAGGTTATGTTTCCACACAGAACAAAAAAAACAGATCGCTGCACAGTGTAACTATTTTATAAGGTGGACAACTCCCCCAGCATTCCTTTCTTGCTGCTGCTGCTGCCACTGCTGCTGGGGTTTTTTGGTTTTACTTTTCCTCTCTCCGCTCTTTCTTTTTTTCCCCTCCTTTTTTTTTCCCCGTTTTTTTACCATTTTCATTGGGCCTGTATCGTTACCTGAAAGGGACTCTGGAATCGTCAATCATCAGAGGGACACCTCCCCTCCCGGGCCTAGGGAGGCCTGGTGCAGCCTGTGCCGGGACCCCAGCTCTGGGAGACTAAGCAGACAGAGGGGACTCTGGGACTTTTCTACCGAGGTTTTTTCCCTTTTGGGGATTTATTATCTGATATCATTCATTTGGTTTTTTATCTTTCCTGTGTCTGCATGCATATTCTGTGTGAATAAACAGGGGTTTTTTTTCACTTTCTTCCAAGAAATTCCTTTCTGGATGTAATAAGGGGAGGGGCTGGTGAAACCACCTTCTCTTTTAGAGGGGGTTCCCCCGGCTGTTACCTCAAATGATAACACTAACACATAACTATGTATATATGTGCAGACACATGTCAAGATATCTTGAGCATGTGGCAGCTATGTTAAAAGTTGTTTTGGTTGAATTTCACCAAGAACAGTAGAAGAAGCTTATAATGCCTGTTGTGATTTCAGACTGGCCAAATGCCAGGCCCCCATGAACAGCCAATCAGCCCCCCCTGCATTGGACAGATGAGAGAAAATTTTGCTTAGTTTGAGATAAGGACTGAGAGAAAGATTCTAATTAATTACCATCCAGGAAAAACAGGTTCAAACTTAAAAGAGATTAACTGAATTTATTGCCTACAAAATCAGAGGAGTATACTGAGAAACAAACTAAGCCCTTAAAACACCTCCTTCTCCCCCCAGCCTCTCCCTCCTTCCCACTACAGCTGCAGGGAGACATAGGTGGGGGTTTCTTCTGATCAGTTCATTACTTGAGACTTTCTTTCACTGCTTAGGGACGAGGCACCCAGTTTTCTTCCTGCAAACACTGTGGCATCAAATCCTCTCTGAAAAACCTGTTGCTATGTGACCTGAATTTTCTCCAATTGGCAAGCAGTTCCATTCGACAACAGTTGCCGTAGCTTCTCCATTGACAAAGTGCAGTCCTTCCAAGGCTGGGCTGGTCCCACTCAGGGTGGGGGGGAAACAAGGCCTTTTTATCAAAGATGACTCCCTCAGCCCCTGGAGCAAAGGCTAGTCAACCATTGTCGACCCCCCACCAGACCACAGTCCCTCCTCTAGGCATCCACCCCTCCTGCCTTGGTCTAGACTCCTTCCCCATGGCTGGGGGTGGATCTCTGCTCCTTCATGGACCTTCAGGGTGCAGGGAGAGAGTGCATTAGCATAGTCCTTACCACAGGCTGTAAAGGTGTCTTGACCTCAGTGTCCAAAACACCTCCTCCCACTCCTTCTTCTTTGCTCACCTTGGAGTCTTCATAGCTGTTTTCTCTTATATGTTCTTACTCCTCCTCTTTGTCTAGCTAAAATGACAACTGCGTGTGCCTACTTTGTTTTGATTTCTTCTTAAATATGTTGTCACAGATGCATTACCTCCATCTCTAACTGGCCCAGCTGTGGCTAGTAGCACGTCCATCTTCAGAGCTATTAGAGATTGGCTCTTCTGGATGGCTGTGGAAGCTTCGAGCAGCTTTTCACAGGAGCCATCTTTGTGCCCCCACCCCCCTTGCCCCCCCACTACCAAAAAAACAGGCCCTGCCAAACCAGCACGGTGCCCAATTTTACTTAATAGACAAAATAGAAAGCAGATAAAATCTGGGGTTAAATCTTAATTTGTCTAACTGAATTAATCATTCATAAATGAAACAACAGAAAAGAAAAAAGGGATCAAGAGGCTTATGGGTTCCTATTTCTGTTTTGAAAGGATAATAGTGATATATTTGCAAGAGACAGGAAGTTTTAGGAATCAAAACCTTGTGAACAGGTGATCTAAGATTCTGTACTATACAATATATGCCATGATATAATTACACACTTTCACATTTCTTAATCCAGAAAATGGAAAAGCTTTTTGAAGAGACTACATCTGAATCACAACAAATTATTGTCGTAGTTTCAGACCAGTATAATTTCTTGACTTACTATCTTGCTTTCTAGGCTTGTCTTCTGTGGACTTAGAGTCTGGTTTGTAGCTTCTTAAATTCACACACTCATTATTTGTATTCATGGACAACACCTTTTGCCTTGGATGTTTGTGCTGCATGTATGACCATACTGGTTTTTGGGGATGGGAGATATTTGACTTAAGGGAAGAAAGTCTTTTAAATGGAGTGAATACTCATACACAAAATGCTCTCTTAAATAGTCACCTATGGGCAAGGTAAAAATGATCCTCATTTATGCCAAATATTTATTCATTCTCCTCAACACAGAGCCACATAATGACTGCTTAACTGTTGTTGTGGTTTATCATTAGCCAGAAATTAAGCCCCAGGCAGTGCCTCCCTCACCCCCCACACAGAGGGATGGGAGAGAAACCAGCGGTTTGACATAAAGACACTTCAGTAGGTAAAGCAAAAGCTGTGCACACAAGCAAAGCAAAACATGACATTTAGTCACTGCTTCCAATGGGCAGACAGGCATTCATCTGTATCCAGGAAAGAAGGGCTCCATTATGCACAACAGTTACGTTGTCCTGAACACAAGTCCAGTACTCTGCGCGCAGCATCAATTCACACATGGAGGCTGGAATGACTGTTTTTTGTTCTAGTTGGCACGTAATAGAGCATTAAGACGTAACCCACAAAAGGCTGGCTCACCAACCATCAAAAGTTTACACTATTTCTATATTTTTGCAACAAAGGTATCCATATTCATTGGTTACAGATTACATAACTTTTCTACTAATTAGTACTTAAACCTCTACTTGCTAGTTAAATATCTTTCTTCTAACTCTAATTAGTTCGTAAGTGCAATTCTTGTCTCCATTTGAGTCTGGGGCCCACTTTGAGTAGGTGGTCAATCAGTCGATGGTCGCAATCACCCGCTGCTGGAGTTACCTTCCCCCCAGCTACTGCTGAGTTCTGCTTGCTTCACTCCTGGTGGCTTTTGCCCAGACAGCCCATTCGTCTTGGGATTGTTTTCTTTTTTCATTAAAGCAAAAGATTAGCCAAACATATGATGTTCACAATGCAATTTTTCAGTCATAACTGTCCAGCTATCACTGCTGATTAACAACCAAAAATCTGCAAAGTTAGATTCCAATCTTGAGGGTGTCAAATCTTGAGAAGCTTGGAAGACAAACTCCATCATTCCGAACATCTGTCCCTTCTTTCTTCTTCCCCAAAGCTGACCATGAAGCCACAAGGTCTGGAATATCTCTTTGGTTACTTGTTTTCTGTTGTCCCAACTGAACCCCCTCCCAGCTCC
The DNA here is from genome assembly GCA_013398175.1 of Climacteris rufus. Lineage (NCBI taxonomy): Eukaryota > Metazoa > Chordata > Aves > Passeriformes > Climacteridae > Climacteris > Climacteris rufus. The sequence continues at coordinate 311,626 of VZRZ01007206.1, read as the reverse complement.
TCATATCCCCCAGCCCACTTGCTGATGAAGTGGGATGAGGAGCAGAAAAGTCCTTTACACTGTGTGAGCACTGCTCAGCAATAACAAAAGCATCCCTGAGTTATCAATACTCTTTCCACCACAAATCCAGAACACACCTCCATACTAAGTACCTTGAAGAAAACTAAGTCTACCCCAGCAAAAACCAGAGCAACTGGGTTTTTATCAGCATTGCATTTTTCCCCCTTCTTTTTTTCTTCATGTGAACAAGTTTGTTTGATTGCAGAGACATCAGTTTGGTTTGCAAAGAAAAAGCTCCAAGATTTTGTTATACATGTTCTGGGAAAATTAGTAATTACCTGAGCTAATTCTCAAAATTCAGCATATATTTCAATTTTCATAAATTCAAAGTAGGCAGAAAATTTTTCATTTTGATTCTCTAAAAAGAGAGAAAACGTGTTCTACAAATTGTCATTTTGGACTTTTTTCTAGCACTTGTCTACAGTCTTGAAATCGGATCTAAAGTTAAATGCAGACCTGAAGACCTCGAGTCACATTAATGGAAGACAAAGCAAAGATATGACAACATCATGAAGAAACACTTCTTTAGTCCTGCTGTGCATTCTGAATATTTGATGTTGTATTCCTTTCACACACACTTTCAGTATTATCAGCTCTTGATTCAATAATGGCAAAATAGCAGATTTTTTTTTTATATAAGGACATATTACTTCATTTTTGTACCAAGAATATGTGAATGCAGATGGTAGAGGATCACAGCCAATTTTCGTATTGTTAATGCAGATGTTATATTTATACTGGTTTACTTCTTTATGGAACGTATTCCAACATGTGAAGTTTTTGAGGTCCAGTGCAGCGAACAACACTCTCTCTCTATCCATTATTAACTATGCTAACTTGCTGTCTGCTGAATATTAGGTACAAAGAAGAAAAAGTCCATATTCTTATTCAATATAATTAAAATAAACATGCATTAAAATAGTTCCTGGACTACAAAGGCAAACATCACAATTGAAAAACAATTCTATTCACTTAATATTAATTGCACAACCTTGATTTGGTACGTTTTGTAGAAGTGCTGTTGGTAGAGTTAATATAAGCAGACACTACCTGTGTCCTCCGGAGCTTCCTATTTCACTCCATATATGGACAATATAATAACAAGAATAGAACTTTAATGCAAATCATTTACTGTAAATGGTATTACAACATTTGTATAAACTATTGCTGTTAGCAACAGGATAAGGCAAAAGATTCAAGATCCTGATTTCTGTTCCCTTTGTCATAAGCTGAACAACCTTGTAAAAGTCACTTAATTCTGTTAGGCTCTTATTTACCCATGTGTAATGTAAAAGAGTAATACATTTTTTTCATATTTTCAAGTACTTTAAAATCCTCATACTAAAGGCACCACAGAAGTGATTTATTACTCTTTTATGATATAACAGCTGAAAGTCAAAAAATGTAAGCTGTCCTCACATGATGGAGGCTAATCTATGACTCTAGCAAAGAGGGAAAAGCTCCTATACCAAGGATGTGAGCAGCACAACTGGATTTCACTCTCTCTCAATTGAGTCAGAACGACAAAGTTCAGTAGTCACTTAAGCGTGCAAAGAATAATTCTCCACCGCTGTACTTCACAGCTATCCAAACAATCCAAAAGCCCATCAGTCACTGGAGACAATAAGAGGTCTAGTTATGTTCCAGTAAGTGGTGCTGAGAGGCCTGTGTGAAAAACTCAAAATTCTTCCAGAAATGATAGTGCATTTGCAACCCTAAGAGCTAGCCAAACAAAATCCAGATAATTAGTTTTTTAACATCTTCATTTTAGCACTTCTCCTTAGTTTTATTCAGAGCTAAATCTGCTTAGACTTTGGAGGGTAGTGGGATGGGATGGGATGGGATGGGATGGGATGGGATGGGATGGGATGGGATGGGATGGGATGGGATGGGATGG
>VZRZ01007206.1:260196-309623 GCA_013398175.1 Climacteris rufus | reverse complement strand
AACAACAACAACAACAAAAAAAAAAAAACAGAGGTATCATTAAATAGGGCAGATGAAATCCTGGATGTAACTTGAACTCCTGCTGGAGAACAACACCACTTAAAGGGACCTGAGTGTCCTGGTCAGTGACAAATTGGATATGAGCCAGCAGTGCCCTGGCAGCCAGGAGGGCCAACTCTGTCCTGGGGTGCATCAGGCACAGCATCACCAGCTGGGCAAGGGAGGGGATTGTCCTGCTCTGCTCTGCACTGGGGCAGCTTCACCTTGAGTGCTGGGGGCAGTTTTGGGCACTGCAATATAAGAAAGACATTAAATTATTACAGATCATCCAAAGAAGGGCCACAAGGATGGTGAAGGGTCTGGAGGGGAAACCACACAAGAAGAAGGCCACTTGATCTTTTCAGCCTGGAGAAGAGAAGACTGAGGGGAAATCTTATGGTGGCTTTTACCATCCTCACAAGGGGAAGCAGAGAAGGAGGCACTGATCTCTTCACAGTCATGACCAGTGACAGAACTTGAGGAAATGGCATGAAGATAAGTCAGGGAAGGTTTAGTTTAGATATCAAGAAAAGGTTCTTCACCCAGAGGATGGTTGGACACTGGAACAGGCTCCCCAGGGACAAGGTCACAGCAACAGCCTGACAGAGTTCAAGAAGCATTTGGACGACATTCGCAGGCATATGGTGTGATTCTTGGACTGTCCTGCACAGGGCCAGGAGTTGACTCCATGATCCTGATTGGTCCCTTCCAATTCAGCTTATTCTATGATTCTGTGATTCTGTGTTAATAGAGCAGTGATTTTGCATTCTTCTTTCCCATCACTAGCAGCAGAGACACTCCAGCATGTTACCAACACCACCTCCTCCTCCATATGGATACCTATTCACTGTAATAGAAAATACTTTCAGTTTTTACCACTCTCACACTTTGCCTTGGTTAAGGATATGGAATGCTCTGAACATGTCTTTTCCTTAGCTCTGGGGTCAGGGCAGGAGAAGTACATCATACTTCTTATCTTTTTGCCCTCACTATCACATTTTCCTTCCCTCTAGTCAGATATCCCTCCCAATTTACCATGCCAAATCATGGCACAAGATACTAGTGGGGCAGGCAGGTGAGCTTGCTAGTGTTCAGAATGCAGTTCTTTTTCCTGATATCATGTCTGCTTTCATTATGTGATGCTGCAGCTGGTGGTAAATAGGAAATAAATTATAAGCCTGTACAAGATAGACTTGAGACTCCTCTATAGAAAATACTGCAAGGTACCTGAGAAGCTTAGTAGCTTACAGTGCTATTTTTATGACAGCATAGTAAATATCTTCAAATATTCTCCTCATCCCCCACTGCCACTTTCCTAGCTACCATCAGTATTACTTTTTGCCTGACTGGGGTGGAGCGAGGCAGGGGAGAAAGTAGGGCAAGGTAGAGGAGCTGTGTGAAAGAAGGGAAGGCGATACCAAATACCCATAAAGAATTTGTTTTTAATTCCCTGGCTATCACAGATAGTGGCGGCTGCTAGCATTTAAGATAAGATTAGTTGGTGTTGTGCTATCAGCACCTCCATATTTTCCCTACAGGGACTCCTTCTGACAGGCTGAAGCTAGAGGCATGTCTGAGGATTAACATGAGCTAATGATTATACACTAAAGCTTTGGAACTGTCGGACTAATAGGATTAAGCAATACCAGATGCAGGTCCCCGTTCAGGTTAAAAATGCACTTTTTACATTACAAAGTCAGACAGATCCCTTTGAACATGCAATGAATATGGATGTTTTCAATTATCACAGTCTTCCAGGGCTATACGATATGGTAAATTAATCCCTTTAGAACATCGGAAACAGGACAAAATAGCCTTCTTGAAGCCGAAATCCCTCGTTTTAGATTTTCTTTCATGGGGATAAGCAGTGGTGCACCACACATAATTAATCTTATTACAAACAGAGAGAAAAGAGAAATGTATTTAGAAAAAAAAAAAAAAAAAGATGGCCAAAAATTGTTTGAATATTTGAGAAAGTAAGGTGTGGGGGAGGTGGGAAAACTTCAAAATCAACACCTCTTAATTAATTTCCACAACAGTGAAAAATGTGAAGATATTGTTCGGCAAATTAGACTATTTTTCTGTCCTTCAGGCAGCAGAAAATACAATTAATAATAATATTAAATAAAGTCTTTTAGGAAATATATAATAAAAATATGTTCTTTAGCAGAAAAAAAAAAGGTTTTAGAACACATTCAGTTCTGTTTTGAAGAGTTCAAACCCAGTGAATTTGGACAGTAGAGTATCTGAAATGGCATTAATTTAGCCCCTTCAAATTTCTCTATAATACATTTGCAATTTCTATAAGAGAGGAGGCAAAGAGAAAAAATAGCTTTAAGGAAAAGCAAAATGGTATCATTTTTAGGCTGACTGAGGCCTGAGATTCTCGAAGTTTGGATCTTGAGAGAAAATATGGAAGCAGTATGATTTGGCAGTAAAAAGTAGTTGCAGGGAACCCTTGAAAGGCTTGGTGGTTCAGTTTGTTTCAGTGGCTTCTGTTATAAACAGACCTAGGTTTGAATGAGCACTAGCTCTTCTATCCTATTTGAAAAAAAAAAATCCATGTAAGAAAGACAGAAAAAGAGGTCCTTTTTAAAAATCCAGATGGAGCTTTATGTCTGTTGAATTTTCTATCCGCTTAATGCTTGCATGGTTCTTGTCCCACTGATGATCAGCAAGATGCAGAATATTTCAAGACTGAGTTTAGACTTTGTATGCAGGTTAACATAATTTAACTTACAGGATCATTGGTTCTCACTTCAGAAATCGGTCAATCATTCTGCCTTTCATTAAAGCTAGAAGTGATGTCAAAACTCTTTATCTTTTGTCATATCATACGAACTGGGCTGAAAATCAATACTCCAGAACATGGCTGGAAATGTAACGTCATCGACATGATTCATGTTACCTTTTGGAAAAAAGGAAATTAGAAAGTTGCAGTAGATTTCTTCTAGAAGCAAATATCAGACATGTTGAAAATTAAAAGCCTCAAACAAAAGGTGATGCTGAGCAAAAGGAAAGATTTATCCCTCATTTAGCTGACACTCCAGCATACTCTTTAAGTGTTTGAGAACTTACAATGTCAGAACATATTTGCTAAGGGATAGAACCTACCTGAGGATGAAAATTTGATGGTCTGGTTTTTTTAATAGTTCCCCCTGCCTGTAGTCAAAGGCAGGCCATTTCTCCACATATAACAAGGAACAAGATTATATCAAAAAACAAAAGAGAAAAAAAGAAAAAGTCTAAATAAGACCACTATTTTTATGTTCAAGTACTTCTCACCTGTGACTTATTTCTCCCGTTCTAACCTAAGCATAATCTTCACCATCACCATCATTACAATCATCACTAGGAGACATGAGAGGAATGAACTGAGAGGAATGAACTCTGGAAGTATGAAAAGCCGTTAGAACACGAACATCAGCATATTAATCACCATAGCTAACTGTATGAAGCAATTCTCATGTTTCTTTCGCTATAATTATATATTATTATGTAAATACAGGATGACATGATGACAAGAAATTCTTCTGGAATTTTGGAAATATTCCTTATATCCTAGGCATTTTCTTCATCTGAAACAGAGTTAAAAATACAATTTATGTCCTCCATTCTGCAATTAGAACTTCAGAAAAATGTGACAAGCTGTAAGGACAAAGACTGTAGCCATCCACTGCCATTAACAAGAGAAAAAAGTGTACTGTAGCCAGACCCTTTCATTAAAAGTTTCTCCATCTCTCTATTCGTACAGAGGTTAGTGCTCTTCTGTAGCACTTATTGACAATGAAATGGCAGTTTGGAATATGGATTTGAAACTCTCTTGTCTTCCTAAAAGACAACAGTTCAGTGGAAGGCTCTGGTCTTCTTCATCAGCTTCCTAAATGCATTTGAGGTCAGCTTAGTGTCAGTTATGATTCATCTTGTAAAGCTTTATCAGTTTACACTTGGAACAACAAAACCATGCACCTGATCACAGTGACACACTAAGCTTAGTGACATCTTTCCATCAGGTCTTTGTAAAAGAAGTGAACAAATTAAAAGTTTCACCCTATCCTCTTCTTTTCTGAGTTTGAAGTTCTTCTGGTCACTGTCAGAAATTATTTCTGCACTTTGTTCGCACTGGAGTTCTGGAACGTTTTTCAATGCCATTTGTGGGGCCTTAATCTTTTACCAGGAATTTTGCCTGTAATGACATAACTAAGCAGAGACACATATTTTGTCTTCTTAACAGTTCAATGCAAATTGAGGATTCTTGGTTTTTTTTGTCTTCATTTCTCTTGTGAAAGCACTTATGTGAAGAAGAGTTAATAAAGCAAAACAATGGTACTGAAAGGTACGCAATTTATGGCAGAGATGAAACAAAGCTTACAGCTATGTTAGACAAGAACACGATCTGCTAAAAAAATCTCAAAAAAAAAAGCCCTTTTGACAAAATGAGTTCATCACATAAGTGACTACCTTGAGTAAGATACAACTGTGTCTGAAAATCAGGGTAATGTAATCATCTCTAATGTAATCGCCTATTGTTTATGTATTTCAGTCTCTCAGCCTATTCTGACATTTCCCCTTGTTCAAATTTCGTCTCTTTTTAGCCAAAGCATTTGTCTTATGATTTGTCTTTCTTGAACCTATAAAATAGTTCATATCTGCTAAAAATTTTGGATTATTTTAGGAAAGTTTATAATTAATCACTTCATAACTATATCAAATGGAAAAAATAGCCACACTAAGGAAATTGTGTATTAAAGAAAAAGGATTAGGAAAGCTTAATAGTCACCTCACATAGATGAGATCACCATAATTCCACAGGAAATGTAGAAAAGAGTGGAAAAATTATTTCTATGGAAAAAGTACTAACAACCAAGGTACAGTCATAATTTTGAACAAGCAATTCATCATATGAGATGAGATATAGACACAGCAAGCTCTCAGAGCAATTAGGTTTAGTATGCAAAACTATTTCATGCACAATACTCTGAAAAAAGTATTTCTGTTAGTTATACTGATCTATTGTAACAGTATGTGTGCAATTCAATTGGGAGACTTACTGCTTGCTCTTGTTTTCAGTCATCATGTATCCATGACACCTGAACCTTCATCTTTAATTCAGGCTATTTAGTCTTTTTATTAAAATGTTTTATAAGTAAATTGGTTTTAAATTATGAGAGTAAGCACTGAAAATAGTGTTTCTGAGACAAAAACACAAACTGTAAAGAAATCAAAATTAGATAAGAAATCCAGATTCAAACTACCAACCCTAGATTCTCAGAACTTCTTTTCCTTTAAACCAAATGGTTTCCCAACATTCTACAATGACTTTAAAATGTAAGGGTAATGTTTTGGCCCACCAGAGCAAGCCCATAATATTTTATGAATGCAAAAGGAACACAATGACAATTGAATAGAAAAAAATAAATGCATGTTATAGGTAGGGTAAATAAATATACATGTGTATATAGTCACACATTTGGTGTGTATTGCATAGCTTGCCAGAGACCCTAGTGCTGAAACTAGACCATCATAAATATGAGTTTGATAGGAAGTGCCTTTCCATGAAACAACATCATGGACGGAGGAGTCCAACTGTATCTTTAGACTCACAGAATCATAGAATACTCTAAGTTGGAAGGAACCCACAAGGGTCATGGAAGTCCAGCTGCTGGCCCTGCACGGAACCACCCCAAGAGTCATATCATGTGCTTTCATCTTTAGATATGACTAGAGAGAAGTATTATGTTGAACAGGAATAAAGAGGAATTTTACTAGTATTTAACATCAATGTAGACTATGGATAAAATATTGTATGTGTTAGAACTTAATAAATGAAAAGAGGAACTGCCTTTGAGTTTGACCTTCCCATAAAGATCTTAGGGTCTCAGCTAAATTCCAGATTAGTTTGCCATCTGTAAAGGTGCTATATTAATCATGTATCTGTTGCTCACTTTTTCTTTCACATGAGACAGACCATAAATCTACTGTAACAAAGCAGGACAAACCAGAACTGAGACTTGTGTGTGAATGGGTGCTATCTGGCGGAGATGTGTCCTCCTTACAGACAAGGTGAAGGAAGAGTTTCAGCTACTTCTTACCACTCCTGTAATGTGGCAACCAAAGTTATGAGTTAGGGGCAGAGCAATGAAATGCTGATTGTGACACAGTAATAAATACTGACTGAGAAATATTATTCTCCTCTGTTGCTCCCAGTAATGTCATTGCCAAAACCTATCCTTCCTCCCAAAATAATTTCTTGTCCTTGACTGTATATAAGCATTTTCCTTACCAGTAATTCAGAGAAGGCCAAGCAGAATGTACTTATGTTACTTAAGACTAGTTTTGGAGTTCTGCTTTTAGACATGTAGAGTATAAACTCTCTGATCAGTGTGACCTAACTATTTTCAAATCAAATGGTAGAATGTGGTTTTGATTGTTTTGTTTTGTGTTTGTTTTGTTTTGTTTTGGTTTGGTTTGGTTTGGTTTGTTTTTTGGGAATTTTTTTTGCTACCAAGTAATAAGAAAGTGACCTAAAAATGTTCTAGGCCTTTAGTGGTTAGTTGAAGAGAAATTCCAACAGCTTAAAATGCCCAGCACCTTTTTATGAAGAGACTATCAGCTTTTTGTAAAACTGACATTACAGCATTTTCTAAAAAACATAAATTAAATGTTGTATTAAGTAAAACTTTTAATCACTGTGAAATACAGGCTTACGCTTTTCGAGTAATTAGGTGTTATTATAAAATAAAACTCAGAAGATATGTTCTACAGAAATTTATCACAAGATTTAAATAATACTTCTTATTCAAAAATTATTCTTATTTTCACAAATATCTGGTTTGTCATGCTAAGAAATTTCAGTCTTTTCATGGTGCTAGCACCACTTTGAGACAGCATTAGATATTGTGCACCATCAGATAGTCATCAAGTCTAGTATTAAACAAAAATGAAGCAGGTGTGTCTCAATTTTTAAAACCCTTCAAATCCAAACCTACTTACACAGTCTTCCTGTAGTTGTATGCAATTGACTAATTCCAGCCTGTTTATCATTGAATCACTCATTTAATTTAGCAATCCACTAAAACTTCAGTTAAAATGCATCTGGGATCCCTGTCTTGGCCGATGGCTCCTATGTGTTCTAAATTATTGCCCATGGCTCCTATGTGTTCTGTGTCTTAGTGAACATCTCTAGGCCTTCATAGGTCAAGATATGTTTTACCCAAAAAAAAGATGAATGTTGTAAAAGGCATAAACAATGACAAATGTTCAGATAGTAGAAAATGAACAGATACTTCTCTGTTATCTGTCAGACTGGTGACTCAGTCACCAGAATTAAGAATAGAAAACTTGAGAGTTTGAGGATAGATGGCAAAATCTGGCTTACATGCTGCACTGCTGAGCACCACAAAATTTCCTGTGAGGTGGATGGGTCCAGACTGGATATCATTTAATTGACTCACACCTAGACATTCCAGTTTGGTAGCTTAAAATAGGATTCATGATAGCCAGCACACTGACCGTATTACAGGGATCTTTGCTGACCGTGGCAGTAGGACATGCCTGGAGAGTGCTCACACCGGTATGAGTGTAGAGTGCCTGGTAGGAGTCATGCTGAGAAATAACTATTTCTCAGTAATTATTTAATTCAGGTTGTTCAGTCTGTCAACATAGAAGCAGCTCTGGATATGTAGAAAATGTACATTACAACACATTTTTCTAGGCATCTGGGTTATTCCAAGAGAGTAAAGAAGTTTTTGAAATAAAATCTGTGCATCTGAAAGAGCACATGCAAGACCATAATTTGCCTATAAGTATCAAGTTCTACTGAAGTGCAGGCTTAAATATTTACTCTTATGTTGTTGGTTTCTTTTCTCCTTTCAGGCAGGAGGCAGTTTGACAGAGAGACTGGAGAACGACTAGTTTGGGTTTTAGCACATTTGCTTAACAATGGAAGTTCTTGCCTGACAAGGAGTGCTGGAAAATTTTGCCTAAATCAGAAAAGCCATCATACAAAGAGTTTTGCTCCTGAGAAAGTTTTATATACTACTCATTCTACTTCTCTGAAATTGAATTCATTGTCCATATGTTTAGAATCACTATCCCAAGTAAATTACCTCACTTTTTAGGGTCACATTATAATCAACTCTTGAATCCTGTGCAAGGGAAATTCTCACTGAACTTGAACATTTATGTCTGGGGGACATTCTTTAAAATTCTTCTTACCTTCACGTCAGCTATCAGACAAAACCTAGTACATAACAGGAGCAGACTGCTTTTCTAAAGGTCCTGAATAAGAAGCAGAACACAGACTCCCTGCTCTTGAGTGAGACCCTTAATCTGGAGACAGTTCTTAAAGGATCAAGATAGCTTGTAAGACATATGAAGCATTTTATAAACTGTATGTATTGTAGCCCATTTCTGGCAGTATCATGCAAGTGAATTAGTGATCCTGGGAAACTGGTGTTTTCATCTGAAGAGTCTTTTTTCTTGAAACTGTCATTTGTTATCAAAACAGGGAAAACTGCACAATAATTCTTTTGTTTAGTTGGGATCTTTTGCATACAAAGGAAAAAAATCACAATGCTGTATTCCCAGGATAAGATGCCAAGATATGATCCAGTGGATATTTCACAGGCCTTCTCATAAAACTTCACAGTTTCATCTTTGCTCAGGTACTGCATATTGCACACGATAGCAGTGCTTTGTGTGTTTAGAACTCCTAAATTATTTGTACTTTGCAGAGAGATATGTTTGCCATAAGTAGTGGGAGAAAACATTAAGAAGATGGTGAAATAGTAGCTTTGCAAAAACTTCAGGCAGCCTCATGAGCAGTAGAACTTTCTCTTTGGATCACCTCAGCAGAAACTACAATTTGGGAAGCTGAAGCCTGTTACATTATTCTATCCCTGAACACTGAGTCTTTTTCTAGTCTTGAATATCTTCTTTGTTTTCGTAGCAGCAGGAATGGGCACAGACAATTGAAGCACTTGAGCACTTGCAAAAGTGGCAAAGGTTCATGTATTATGCTTGCAATTCCAGAAAACTCCTGGCAAGTCTTTCTCTAAAACCTGTTAAAAAGCCAAGCTTTTGGAAGGCATGAGGGATGGTCCTCCAAAGGGTATATGACTGTTTAAATGCTATTAAGAAAAGAGTAATAAAGAGTCAACCTTTAGTGTAGGAGAGGACTAACTAGAAAATCCTTCACAGAGATTTTTCTTAGGACCTGTGTTCATAAATGGTCAGGAAATAACAATTTTAAAAATGAATTTATAATGATGTACAGCAGTTGATGGGAGGAAATATAAAATTACTAAGGTTTACATAAGAATTCCATAATAGAAAGTGACAGCGAAATCTAGATTAAATTTAGTGGTGCAAAATTAAAAATAAGGAACAAATGAAAATGTGTGGTTTAAATTAAAATTTAAGGGAAGCAAAATGAATTTCAGAGCTACCATGGACAACTCTCTCAGAAATAAAAAATAAAATCAGAATGCTAAGAACTATTAGCGAAAGAATAGCAATCAAAAAAAATGTGTATAAAAGCTTATAACAACAGTTGAAGTTGTGATATCCTATCTTAAAAGATATGAAACAGAACTATAAAACACAGGAAGGATGAGACGGGTGGTCCAGAGTATGGAATGGTTTCTACAAAAAGAGTAAGCAAAAAGGTTTTTCACTGTCAGGAGACGGCAAAGAATTTGACAGCTATCTACAAAATAATTAATGTTTTGAAGAAAGTGAATAGGTATGGCTGTTCACTACTTCACACGTAGACAACCTAGGAAGACCTAAATAAAATTAGTATCCAGTGAATTTAAAATAAAAAGAAGTATTTTTTAAAAAACAAAATATAATTAACTTTTTGCACACACTGAAACAATTAATAGAAGAGGAGTGAGGGAAAAACAATTATGAGAAAGCCCTGAAAACAACAAGATCACTGGAGGAGTAGGAGTTGTTGAAGGTGTGGGAGCAGAGATTCCAGTGTAGCCTGTGGGAGAGACAATGGTGGAGAACATATTTCCCTGCAGCCCATTAAGGATTCCATGACAGAGCAGGGAACAAAGTGAGGAGGAAGGAGTGGCAGACATGAACTGTTATGAAATGACTGCAACACTCCATTCTCCATCCCACCTTTTACTGCTCAGGCTGTGGAGTCAAAAGGTAAAGCAGTTAAGAATAAAGGAGTCAAGAATAAAGGAGAGAAGTTGAAACTGGAAATAAGGAGTGAAAGGTGTTTTAGGTTTTGTCTCTGTTTCCCACTACCCATCTCTATTTAAATTAGTAATAAATTAAAATAATTTTCCCCAAGTTGAGGCTGTTTTATCATGGCAGTAGCTGATAAGTGATCTGCCTGTCATTACCTCATGCAAGGTTTTCTTCTCTTCCTCCACCCTGTTGAGGAGGGATAGATAGTGAGAGAATGGCTGGGTTGGTGCCTTGTGGCTGGCCAAAGTCAACCAACCAGAAGGATCTATCAAGGTCTACTAAATAACATAGACTATATGCAATTTTCAGCTCAAAAGATGTCTACAGGTTGCAGCTTTCCAGAAAGTGGAAAGGTTATAAGAATGGATAGACTAATCTACATTTCCCTGGTTCCTTTTCTTTATCTGTAAGCAACAAGTAGTTTTCCTATCAGTGAGGAATGGGAAGAAGGACTAGCTGAACCTCAGGTGTTATTCAGTGAGAAAATTATTAGGCAAAGACCTTGTATCTCAGCTTCACATTTGGAATGGAAAATTTACCATACTATTTTATGCAATGTAAACAGTCAAACATCTCTGTCAGAATTTCTGGAGTTTGAGGGAGGTTCAAAAATATGGGCAAATAGTATGATAGATGAGTGCAGGCAGTATGTTTGGAAGTGACTGACTGTGATGAAGACTCGGTGAGAGAAGATGAAAGTCACACAATAAACTGATGAAGGAGTATATGACATCCTCACTTGAGTCTTTCTAAAGGAAGAAATAACCTGACTTAGGGCTGGGGTTTAAGCTGAAGATATTTCCCCTCACATACCCATTTTTCTGCGTAGTACGGACCATTAAGGCACTACAAAAGGCAGCAAAATTTTGCCACATATAGCTTGTCCACAGACATAACATGGATCTGAGAATCCCGTGAGGGCAGCCAGGGGACTGTCAAGCAAGTCATCAAGTGAAAATCTCTCTACACTCTTAGTAAAATGTGTGAGAATTAAATCACTCTACATTCATATGTAATTCTTCAATAACTCAACTTCCAAAGACAGGAGAAAATAAATCAGTAAGGAAACAGATTTCAATGTCAAATACTAAAGGGATAATTATAAACAATATAAAGAACTTTTTTAATTATGAAAAATACCATGACAGGATGCTTTTAAATTATACATAATGGAAAACAAGGTGAGTCACATAATCATACTCCTTTTGACACATAACAATCTTCATCAGCGATCTTCAACCTGCCCCCATGTCAAGCCTGTATAAAGGGGGCAGGCTCCCTGAAATATGTGAACATGCATCTAATCTGGTATACTGAAAATGGTTATGTACTCACAAGAATTGCGTCTTTTGAAACCACTCCACTTACTGTAGTAGAACTTCTTGTTAAGATATAAAATATTCATTGAATATGTCTTAATTTAAAAAAAAATTACCAGCATACAAGAATACATCACAGTTAGAATATTTATGATATAACCTAAAATCCCTTCAGAATTTGCCAAACATAAGCTGAGAAAACTGATGTTCAGTGTGGTGGTGTTCTGATTAGCTGTACACTTGGTAAAGGCAGATGAAATATAAACACTAGGGCTGAAGCCAAAACATTAACTTTAAGTTTAGGGATATGTTTTTGTTATTTGTTTGTCAGTTTGATTTTATTGTAGAACATAGTATAAATTCCATAAACCCTCCAAAGAATTTTTGTCCCATACCTAAACTTGTAATAAAAGAGTGGACTTGGTGTCTTTTTTTTCTCTTGTGTGTGTGTGTGTGTGTGTGTGTGTTTTAGATTCTACTGCTAAACATATAGCAGAACCCAATGTCTCAAATCTATAAATGGAATTCACTGAAAAATTTTATTCCAAAGCGAACATATATAAATGATCACTACTTCCTTTGAAGATGAACGGGAACCTGGGAGAATATAACAGAATATAACAGAAGAGCAAATGGAACTAAGTTGCTTTATATTTCTCAGAACATTTTTAATTATGCAAAATAAGCAGTATAAAAGCATGTTATCAAGACACAAAACAGCTGACATTATTTCCCTTTCCTGAGAGCTAAGGCTTACATGACATACTTTTGCAGATGACTGTCCTAAAGAAAAGGCAACCACTTATATTTTTCTAACACCATTCCACCTGAGCAAATGAAAAGAATTAGAAAAAGCTCTTATATGCTCTTTAAAGCATCTGGTAAATAATTTAGCTTACTTTGGGTAAGAACTCAGGTCCTAGATACACAATAAAGGTAAAATCCATGAGGAGCACAGGTGCCATGGTGAAAACCTTATATCACTGCTTGCTTAGAATTTCTGGTTATAGTATGCTTTAATGGAGAGACAGAGATTAAATTAATTAGCAACTAAATTAAGGGAATTTTGTTCTTTTCCTTTTTTCCCTGTAGCTCTCCATGCCCTCCAAATGGATTGTGATTTAATCACATAGCCAAAAATTGTTCAGAATGTAAGATTTTATCATATGAGATAATATTTCCTCCTGATAAAGGAATCATGTTTAGAGAACTGAATGAACCCAGAAAATTACAGGGACTTCATAACAGGTTCATGTGATCTGCGATATAAGCAGCAATGAGCAGTTTCTCCACAAATTAGAACAGACATCTGTAAAAGAAAAAATACTACCATTTTCCATGAACTATAAGGTTTTGAACTTGAAAAACTGAATTTAGAGAAATATTTTCTTACACAGGGTCATTGTCTGTCAATGTCTTTATTAAAGAGTGTAAAATTTTATTCAACATTTTAATCCCTTCTCTTCTGTAAGCCTATTTTACAAACATTGTCCTCACCTTCCCTCTGGATTCTTCCCCCACCTGCTCTAACTATGGTGAAATTTCAAACACAGCAATCAAACTCCCAGATTAGTCAGATTTGCTTATTGTATTGTACTCACATATGTAAAAGAAATTATGTCATCTCTGTTCTTATTAATTATTAATGTCAAGAGGTCCTGTTTAAAATTATGTTCTTTACTATTTTTCTCTGACTGTCAGAGAGGGCTTTTGGGGATTTTGTTTTTTCATTTTGTTTTTCTGCTATAGATTACTAAACATTCTAAACACTAAGAGATAATGATTTCTCACCGTGTAGCTGTTTAGAGAAATCATTCTGTCTTAGTATTTTACCACTTATGTTTCTCTTTTTAATAAGAAAATATAAAGATATTTTCTAACCACAAGCAACTTTCAGAATTACCAGGTGGCATTCTAGGGTAAAACCATGCTGTCTAATGTTGGAAAAAATATTTATATGCTTTAGTGTTGATTTTAATATTATTATAATTTTATATATTAAATCAACACAACTTCTACAGTGTCTAGGTAACTTCAGATCATAAATCCTACTTTCAAAATTGAGGTTAGTCCTACAGAGAGATTTAAGCATTGCAACCAGGATCTAGTTCAGTGTGTTTCTCTTGATACAAAAAGCACAAAAGATACACGTACATTTCATTTTCTTAACCAAGTGTTGGAGATATACACAAACCTATGAAAATTGTATGGGTATTCAGAGACTAGGATTAAGAATGTGAAATCTAAAAGACTATAACATTGATTTCAACACGATATAGGTTCTGAAAGCTTCAGAGAAAGGAGTATAGTTCATTTTTGGCAGACATGGAATAATTTGTATTAATACTATATCTATCCTAATTTTTTAGCTAGGTGTGCTCTTATGCCCTCCAGAATCCAGTTTTAAGACCTTCCAAAATGTTTGGTTGCAGCGATAATTAGAATCTGAACATTTCTATTGTCCTATAACTTCTTGCACAGAGATGTGGATGCCCCATCCGTTAAAGTCTTCAAAGCCAGGTTGGATGGGACACTGAGCAGCCTGGGCAAGTGGGTGGCATCCCTGCCCATAGTGGAGAGGTTGGAAGCAGGTGATCCTTAAAGTCCTTTCTAACCAAATCCATTTTATGATTCTATGAACTTTCAAACCATTCTAAGAATTATACAAAATTAGCCAGAAGGATATTGTGTGGGCCACTGCATTCACAAATATGCACTGAGGTTTTTAACCAGCATTTTTTGCTCTCTTGAATGATCTCATGTTCTTGAGCTTTGTAATGGGGAAACAGGATGTTCTTTGCTATTTCTTCCCTAACATTTTTTTTCAATTTTTATCCTGTTTCTTCTTCTTCATTTCCTTTCTAAGATTAAAAAATCCTTTTTCAGTCTCTCTCAAGTGTTTTTCAACTCCCTTAACAGACTCCTCTTCATAATAATTTCCTTCATCTTTCATTGAACATTTTCAACTTCTTCAATATCCTTTTCAAGATAGGGAGACTTATATTGCTAGAAAATTGAAAATTTTAGTTGAGGGCCCTACTGTTATTTTCTTTAGAGTAATAACATACTATCTGTATCATTCCCTTTATGGGATTTAAAAGTTTTCAAAGACAAAAGATGAGTAACAAGAGAAGTTTTTCCTTGGGTTTCGCCTTCTTAACAGCAGGGTTTACTTAGAACAATCAGATAGCTTCAAAGTTTCTCACAGACATTTGAAACACTTAAGAAATTCTTATTATTTGATACAGTGCTATTTCATTAATCATGTCCTGTTTTGTCTGTATATGTGCTTAAAATGTTATATAGGACCTCAATATTGAATCCCAATGCACTCTGCTATTAACACAGTCTGTTTAACCTCACTCTTTGTTTGCTTTCATTTGTCTAGTATTTATCTATGTTGTTATATATTTTTTCTCATTATAAATATTTAATTTCTACAACAGCCCTTTTAGATAACTTGTCTCAAATAATTTCACAAGTCTTACTAAAGAATATCTAGTTATTCATCTTCTTCCAACACTTTACTGAAATGCTCAAACAACTAAACTTAGGGACATGCAATTTTTATTTACATGAAAAATAATTTGCACAAACATCCCCTATCAGAGGATAATTTGCAAAATATTTACACTACCATGTTTGACATACAGGAACATAAAAGATGAGGGTGAGGGTTGGGGAGCATCAGGAAGTGAGACTTCCCAACAAACAGCACAGATTTTAACTACTTGACTGGCTCCAGTAGTTGACAGAAAGAGCTTCTGAGACCGCAGTTAAAAATCTCATCCTTCCATAGCTCTTATTCCATGTCAGAAGTCTTTCACAGCACAAAATCCTCTTCCAAAGGAAAACACCTGAAGTCCCAATTTTCAAGGATTAGGAAAGGTCAAATCTTTCTAACGAAAGCTGGACAAAGAAAAAAATATATGTTTTCAACTCTAGTGCTTGTTCTTGACCAGATCATGGATTACGGCAAGTGGTGAGGTCTGAAGAAACTGTCTGGTGGCACGTGAGAGATAGCCTAGCCTGAATAAGCAAAAGGATGACCTACCTAGTAGTCCCTAGTCACATAACTCAGGAGACCTAGCACACTTCTTCTGGTGCATTCAGACATCAAGTGACAACAGACTTGAACAACAGGTAAACTTCAAGTCCAATGAACAGGTTCTGTGCTCTTTGAGGTCCGCTCTGGAGGAAACACCTTAATAACAGCAGAAAATTTCCTGTTGATCATGGAACCCAGCTGAGGCCACCATGTTATTTCCCTGTTAGCATCCTCTCAGTACATTAAATGCTTTAATAGTCTGTCTTTTAGGAATGGAAAAATGTGACAGTTTCACTCTCTCTGTCTCTCTGGCTAGTTTCAGAAAATTCCCATGGTTTAGCAGCTAAATTTTTTTTTAACTGATATTTCACCTTTTCTTGATTATTTATAAGCAATGTAATTCTTGAGCTAGGGGAGGGATATGACAAAAAGATGCTCAGAGAGGACTCCATTTTAAGTAGTTTGTTAGTCAAAGTATCACAGAATTATTAGGGTTGTAAAAGACCTGTAAAGATCACTCAAAACAATCGACAACCTAGCGCCATCACCATGTTTACCACTAAACCATGTTCTCAAGTGCTACATCCAAGTTTTTTTAACATGTCCAGGGATGGTAACTCCACCACTTCTCTGGGCAGACTGTTCCAATGCTTGGCAATTCTTTCTGTGTAATATCTAGAAGAATAAGGGAAAAAAACCCTCCATGTCATACCAGGATGTTTCTGCAGCAGTACTTTTTCATTTCTTATGCAGTCAGCTCTTTAGTTAATACAAATACTACTTCAGGATCTGAGAGCAGATAAGACTGTGTGCAGGAAGGAAGCACACAGGTATCCCAGAGTCATTTTGCTGCGTGAATAATGATGATGATAAGAATTAATAATTATTCTGTTCCACTGGATAATTCCACTAAGTGGTAATCTCCTCTTTTGAAAGTCCTAGTATTTTATTTCTTCTTGTTGCTAACTACCAAGTAGGATGCTAATGGAAAGGTGGATGATCAATACTTTAATAATCCTAACTGTAATCACATAAACACTTATAAAACTAACCTTTAATTACATTAGTTGATATAGAAAATTGGTTGCAGTCAAAAACATAAGTTATGGTGGGAAACAATTTTTAGTCTAAAACCTGAGCTTCTAATATTTTGAAAGGAAGAGGTATAAAAGGTTTTATCTTGAATAAGTATTAAAATCCTTGGGATTTTGAGATGGATGGTGTTGTATTAATGTAAGTGGCAGGGTTAGCAGGGGATAAGTGCTGGTGAGGAAGTAAATTATTATATTTAGAGAGGTTACAATTCAGTAATCAAATAAACAGTTTGTCTCACAGAATTATCTAAAAAGCAATAGTTAAATGAAATTGGTCCTTCTAAAAATTTTACTGAAGTAATTTAGTAAGTCAGGAACTGGAATATTAAAAAGCAAAAGTACCAGGGACATCACAATTGAAATTTGGAGCATAAGATAAAAGTGACTAGATAGATGGATGAAAATTTTGCAAAGAGTGGCATCTCCACAAAGGAGCAATTTGTTTAACTCACTAAAAAACATGTGTGAGGTTTTAATGTTCCTGTTCTCTTCACTCATAGTGTCACATTTTGAGGCAGCTCTTTACTTTTACCCTCGAGATCATGCTGGAATAAACTGCCAAACATCTCTTACACCTCCATGCCATCTAATTATAGCCTGTAACACTCAAGAATGCTGACAGTGCTGAGCTATTGACTCTTGACACTCTCTAAAGCACTTAATTATCTTTTCACACAAGCCCCTTTGAGACCTGTCAACTTCTTTGTATTGTTTATAAAAAAGTTGCCTATTAAGATTTCAGGATTGCGCACCTGAAGTCAAAATTGCACAAACACATGGGCTATTAAAAGGAGAACTTAATAAATGACAGGAGAAGAGATGAAAGAATATGACTTGGTAAGACTTCTCAATTAACTAAAAGAAGAAAAAAATGGCCATCTACAAAGATTTCTGCGAAAAACTGAAAAGAATTTGAGGTTTTTGATTATTTCTACCAAAAACTTAAGGGGAAAAAAAAACCAAAACACCAATAGGTAAACAATTTGTATTATTTGTATTTATTTCATGAAATTAGGATCTGGACTTAAAACTTAGTGTCTTTCCAATGAAGAGTGCATGTAGGCATTCCAGGCAAAAAGAAAAAAAAAAGAACCTAAATTTGTCAAGATCTCCCATGTTCCCCAGAACCCTACCAAATACTACTAAAATTTTTCTGGAACCCTACCAAATACTACTAAATTTTTTTCTAAGTTGAATGAAATATTGTGATCAATATAATCGGAATTACATAAGAGATATAAGTGATTTTAAGCATTTGGGAAGTTTTTCTATGTAAACCACTTGAAGTTATCCCTTAAATATCACTGGGAAATAAGATGCCATTTATGATGTCTAAACTCATGCAAAACACTAGCTGTCCCCAAAAACTGCGGTCATTTACACAGCATTACACCCTTCAGCTTCACCAGATTGATGACTGGAAGCATGGAACACAGACTTTACCACACTTGGGATTTCCTATTAAATTTGAAGATTTTAACTCCTTTGTGTGATTTGGAACAATTCTTTCTATGTCACAGTAACGACACGAAAGAAGGAGACAAACCTCTGGAGAGTGAAGGAACAAGTTCTGGGCTTCCCCGCCCATCTTTATTATATATGTGCCTCATAATTCACTGTGTATTGGAGGAGACAAAGGGCCTCCCCTCAATCACACTGGTCAAAGGAAATGTCCATTAAACTTCTGTGTCCAGGAGAAAGGAATGTAAATAAAAAGATACCATTACAATAACATGCCTATGTTTACAGAGAATGTCTGAGAAACTAGTTACAAAAGAATGATAACATCCAGAACTGCAAAAGTCGGGGCAACATTTCTATATGAGATAAAGTGTGTTGTCTTTTTATAATATGTTATCTTGAAGATAGTTATAAACATGTCACATATACTGACCAAGACAGTGAATTAATTAATCTAGTAGTGACAAAATTCTGAGTCTGAACATGAAATATGTCTACCACACGTATTAACTATCACTTTTTGTCTTATACTAAGGTAATTTTGCACAGTCAGAGTACTTGTAAAAAAATCAGCTAGTTCACAAGCATTTTTCAAATGACAAAACCAAAAACCTTTCTAAATAATCCCATTTTTAAACACATTGAGCTATTTTGGAACATGAGCACTAACAATTAACTAACAAAAACATAATTTTCAGTTTAAAAATAAGAATTCTTCTTTTCAACAGTTTCTGTAAGACATATTAGTATTTTCTTGGTATAAATGCAGAACCAAGCTGTTGAAAATAGAAAAAAAAATTGAGAAACTACAGCCTATTATATCATGTACATATCAGCTTTCTTTCTTTATCACAAGACTTACTAATCATGCCAATTATGCATGTGTGAAATATTGTCTTATGACAAAATTTGGAGCTCTTAAAAGTTGACGTTGTGAAGATTAACAGAAATAGCAGCTGCACACCTGACAAGGACGAGGTGTCAGGGCAGGTAGGTTATCCTATGGTAGCAAAGTGACTAAATATGTGTGCAGACAATCAAGGGATAAAGCTCATTAAGATTTTTGCTAGGTGGCACAAAATAGTGCATTCTAAACAAATGGGGTGGAGGACATTAGATAAAAAAGTTTTATTTGGGTTTTCTTACACTGACTTAAATTCTGATGTGTTAAACAATTTCTTCTTCTAAGTAAATTTGGAAACCAAGCTACCTGAAAACAAATGAAGTTCTTTACTTCAAATTATGGTCTCCAGGATAGGAGCAAACAAACTACTTGAAACTTCAGTGCAATTATTTCTAAGTCAAATTCTGCTCCATGTGTTCCATGCTGCTCGATCTATTTGCACTAAACAAGAGACACAAAGACAGACAAGTATAAAAGAATCAGTTTCATTAGAACATTCTAATTATTAAACAAAATGCAGGATGGCACCGATAGCACTATCAGTAATTACAGTTTCTGTTTTTATAACTATTTCAGTTGTGGTTTGATGTCATGACTTAATGGAATCACAGGTTTTCCTTAAAAGTTTGTCCATCTCTACATCTCACAGATGCTTAATTCTTGATTATGAACTCTCACAGAAGCTTTCTGTCCTTTCAGTCTACTTTACCCTTGCATTTTCTGGAATCACTCTTAAACTGCATTGGTGACTTGGAAGGCTGCTCCTCTTACTGCTCTAATGCTTGCTCTTTTGCAGTGTTTCAGAAATTTACTTTACAGTTGCAGTGATTTTTTCCCTTTTAACGTCATTACTGGGACTTTACATTTTGTTCTAGCATCAGCAATTGCTTGAAATGTGCAATAGAACACCACTGAACTGTGAGTTTTTCTTTATGTGGCTTGTCACACACTGAGTGATATTTTGTCAACCACAGGACCTCAGTTTCTGGATGTTATAACAAGCAGCAGCCTGCAAAGGCCATGGGTATAGGTATTACACAGAATGGAGATGCTAATTGTTTCTTCAAACCTTTGTCTCACCCACCTGTATCTTTTTTTACCTGTGCAAGTAAACACAGAAATTAAGAGGAAGAAAAAGGTTTGGGTAGGCTTCAGCCAGTGTGCCGGTAGAAGTTTTTCTTTGCAAAAATTTCATTGTAGTACAATTATATAGTTCCTAGAGTTCCTTATAATTAAGTTATAAGATGTCTCTTATTTGTAGTTAAGGTAAAGGTGGAAAAAAAGAAAAGCTTTGTGGTTCTCCAACCATTCACTAGAGTCTTTATATCATAATTCAATTTATGAGCAAGAACCACAGAACTGCAAATCACAAACATTTATTTTAGAGGGTTATACATTCTCCATAAATATTTACAGTGGATCAGACTTCAAACATTCTATTTAATTCTTTTTCTTCAGTAATTGCCACTTAAACTCATCCTGAATGTGAGCATTAGGGGAAAAAAAAGAAGTTGGTTACCTCTCTTCCTGTATTTCGAAAAGACATTTAAGATATCTTCCTTCCATAATTAAATTATCCCTTTTCTACTTTTCCATACTCTGTAAGTCCCTCTAATCCTATTCGTGGAGCAAGCTGAAAGAGCAGTTAGTGATAATGTCCTTCCTCCTTGAGAGAGAAGCAGATTGCATTTGAGGTTATTCTGTTTTTCAGTAGCTTGAATTAGACTTCTCAATCTTTTGTAAAAGAACAAAAATCTCCTTGCAACAGAATTTCAAATAAAATGTATTTAGTTAGTTCTTAAGGTCACTTGAAACCAAAAACTAAGAATGCAGTATGTGTACCCCAAGCCTGAAAGACTTACTACTGTATTATAACTATCTCAGTAAGATTCTTTCTATGCATTTGGTAAAATGAAGGCAAAATTCTCATCAGTATTTCTAATGTTAATTCATCAAGAGAAATACATTCTTAGGGACATAATTCCTATCCTGTGCTGAAAAGCAGAAATGAGACAGAGGAGAAATAATAAGGAATGAAAATTGTGTACACTGTGTAAGTATTACATAAATTCAAAGGCATAATTATATTAGAACAGCAACAACAAATCAAATTTATCCAGTTTTACTAAAATTTGAAACACTGCCTCTCGCTCATTTCTAGAAGTAAGTCAGTCTCAACATTACAATACAAATATATTGAAAGAAAGGGGACATCATTCCCTTATATTCAACTGAGATTTAACTAAAATCATCACAAGGAAACACCTGTCTTTCCTACCATGGCTTACCTACAACAGGGACTCCGTCCTACACCATGCTTACTCCCACTTTACTGCTTTCTCAGCCTTCACAACTGCAACCTGTCTGGTGCAGAAGAAGAAACACTGCATTCACGTCAGTCTTAAAGTCTCAGTTTGATCTGTGTGTCAGGAGATGTTTAGGTTCACTGCAGATTTGCACACTGTTCTGTTTTTACTCTCTGCCATCCCCTGATAACTTATTGAGCAGTCCATGTTTAAAAAAAACCAAAACCAAAAACAAACAAACAAAAAACCCCCAATCAAAACAATACAAAAACCAACCAACGAACCAAACAAACAAACAAAAAAGCACCACAATTATTTGTTGGCAAACTTGAAAGACTTAAAAAGAAATATACCAGATAGAGATGAACTTACAAGTATCTGTCTAATAGCAAAAGATAAGAAAAGCCCAATCAACTTAAATTCAATCAGCTTAAGTTCCGTAAAAACAGAAGTTACAATTCAGCATTAAGTAATCAATGAAAAAAAGAAAAGAAAACATAAGTGTCAAAGGCATTGTAGGATATGGTAATTGGGAGCTGAAACTACTACAGAGATATAACTTCTGTAGTGGAGGTAATTAAACAGCAAAAGATTTTACAGTATTTGTCAGCTGATATCTTTGTATTAACTCTTGATGCCTCTTCTAAAAGCCATGCATTTGTCCAACAGGAAACTATAAATTTGAAATAGAAACCACTTGAGAAAAGGCTGTATTTTTTCACCTTAACATCTGGCCCTGAAATCTATTACTTGTCATCTACTTCCCTTATCTATATATAGTTCTGTCCTTGGGTTCTATTATAGGAACAGATAGTATTAGCGAGGTACTACATGCATTACACATAGTTTAATACAACTACAGGGAAAAACAAATTTCCCTGTCGATTTGTGAAAATCTTGAACACATACCTTATAAAGCATAAACAGCGTGCCCTTAGGAGTATACCAGTGTGTGTGCAGTATGAATGCACAATGAAGTTTAGGAGTAATGACAGAGGACATACATAGAGATGATAGAGATGTGTGTTTAGACCACCTAGTACTCTGCATAGTTAACACATTTGTGACCTATTGCAGTTCCTGCAGTACATCTATCCCACAGTAAAAAACAAATGTCATGAGAAACTTTAGGTTTCCTAAACTAGGCTTCCTTTGACCATTGACAATGAGGACATATTTTCATAGAAATTAGAAAATACAAATCCCTTACTATCCCTACATGAAAAGTAACTTTATATGCTTTGTGTGTTTCTCTTACGCAATAGATAGCACCCTGTTACATTCTTCCTTTGATTCACTTAAGTACTCAAAATAGTCCAAGAAAATTAATAAAAATGAATACTAAAAGAAAGGAGAAGAGTCTACTCTAAGCACAGCCTTGGCTTACAGTTTAATGAACTTATGAAGAGAATAATTGTCTATTTCATGTGGAGACTTCTGCTTTTATGTTATATTTAAATTAATTACATAGGGAAATATTGGTACTCCAAGACACAATTGTGATTTTCATAAAACAAAGCATAACAGAAATTCAAGTTTTATTAGTACAGACATGGGGACAATTTTTTTGCTGCTTTTACTTATTTTTACTCCAAATATTTGCCATAGAAAAGAAACATAATTCAGTTTTGACCAGACCAAAAAAAAGTCTTCAGGGAAATTATTTGAATCCAAGTTTAAAAAAAAATGCACATAACTCATTCATATAGTATATTAAATATGCAGAAGAGGTACAAAGTCATTCAAAATTTTTATTTGCATAAAAAATTTAATGTTAACATTGTTTTGTGCTTTACAGAGCATTTTTTTTGTTTATTATTCCTAAAAAATGTATTTTGTCTAAACTTGTCTAAAAGCTAGTTACACCAGCACAGAAAGGATTAAAACACTATGATGAAAAAATAAAAACATTATAATAATAAAAAAAAATTAAATCCATGGATAAGGAAACCTAGAATTTGTGAGGGAGATTCCTGTGCCATTTATAAAAAGAAAAGTTTACACAGCCTCACTTTCTTCTCTCTCCACTTGCTTTTTTAAAAATAAAAATATAAAATACTTGCATTTTACCTGTTCTTACTCCTCAGTTGAATTACAGACCTACAAGATGCAGAAGTAGTTTTTTTTTAAAAATCAGAAGTAGTTTTTCCAGCAAAAACAAAATGCAGGTTTCTATATGCATCGTGTGGTCTATTTAATGCATAACTTGATGGCTGTTGTCTTTGAAAATTAGACGGAGAGTGGTGTAACTTTTTAAAGTGTAGCAGTATCTCCTGAGTACAATAAAAGAACAAGCAAAAATTTTCCCTGTCTTTGGGTCAATTTCTAGTTCTAGAATTGACATAATTCAAGGTGAAATACCTGGAGAGTGTTAATTATTTCTAATGCCAGTATGTGTTAATCCACTGAAATGTCAAGCTTCAAATTATATTTTTGAAAGCAGAGGATCTTAGAATTGCTAGAATTCTTTTTTTTTTTTGCCTCTTCTCAAGAAACAGGACGTCCTATATACCCTCCAGAAAAGACTAGTCCTGACAAGAATTTCTTCTGTGTACAAGAGACTATCATTACACTTAAGCTTCAACTGAGCCTTAAAAATAGACTACAAGTTCAGAGCTACACGGACCTGTTTTGTGCAAGTCAAGTTCTTAAGCATGTGTGTGTGTCATGCTTTAGGAATGGTACTCCCGAATTTAGTGATCTCACTGAAACTCTCTAAATCAGGCCGCCTCTCACTCACTTACGCACACCTCCCCTTCCCCCTGCAAGTGGCTGGAGAGGACAGTTGGAGGCACAAAAGGTGAAGATCATGGGCTGACATAAGAACAATATACTAGAAACAATGAGATTATAAAATCAACAGTAACTGCAACAATACTAGTAACAAAAGTGTACAACAGAGAAAGAGTGATTCATACGCAAGAATGCTCACAACAGAATTAAACCCATGTTACCGCAACTGCTCGCTCTGGCTCAGAATTGGCATTACCCTGCTCTCTCCCACAAGCTTACTGAAACAGAGGAAACCCTTCTTCTCTGAAGAGACTCCCTTCACCTGACCCCCGGAAATGATGTGATGTGGTGTAATCTCTAGGTCTTGGAGATGCCTCTCCTGGCTACTGAAAAATGGACCCTTTCCTGACCAGAAACAGGACAGTGTGAACATGTATGGCTCTGTAAAGCTTTTATTCTCCGTAGTTTTTGTCTAATAAATCTCAATTTTTTGAGGGGAAACTGTATGAAGAGCAGGTGAGATCACTTGGTCTGTTCAACCTGGAGAAAAGGAGTCTGATGGATGACCTCTTTGCAGCCTACAACTTCCTCATGAAAAGAAGAGGAGGTGCAGGCTTCTCTGTGGTGACCAATGACAGGATCCCAGCGAATGGCCTGAAGTTGTATCAGGGAAGGTTTAGGTTGGATATTAGGAAAAGGTTCTTCACCCAGGGGTGGTTGGGCACTGGAATAGCTCCCCAGGGAAGTGGTCACAGCATCAGACAGTTCAAGAGCATTTGGACAATGCTCTCAGGCACATGGTGTGACTCTTAGGGATGGTGTTGTGCAGGGCCAGGGGTTGGACTCAATGATCTTGGTGGGGTAATTCCAACTCAGCATATGCTGTAATTCTGTGATTCTATGTGTTCTACAATTAACTGTTTTCAGTCTTTTAATTATGTAGTGACACTGCATAGGTGTGTCCTCAATTCCAACACAATAAGACCCAAGTATACTTATGGTTTAGTGTGGACTAAGGAAAAACTATTAGCATAGAGACCCTAGCAACGAATTAAAATACTGAATAGTATTACATGCAATAACAATTTTAAATGGGATTAAACATCCAGTATGAGGACAGCATGCAAACAAGTGAAGATCACTGCTATATATCTTTTCTTTCACGAAATATGTATATATATATATATATATCTGTTTATGTTACTTCCAGCGAAACTCCAGTTGAAAACCTGAGGTGTATTAACTGGAGAGAATGCTTTCTCTCCCATGTTTTTCTAGGTTATTTTGGTATTTACACATGCTATTTTTTAACAGCAAATAGGCACTCATTATTTGGCTCTTTTCATTCTGCATCAAATTTGATATTTCAAAAAATTCACATTCAAAATGTCTTCGAGGGCTCCAGAAGAAATAAGGCAAGGCATTCCAAAAGTCACACCAGTTGTTTAAGACAAAAAGTCTAATTTTCCAAAAATTTCCAAGTTCTGAATATCAAATATAGTGCTTATTTCTTTATAAAGTACTCCTAGTACAGTAAGCAAAATAAATTGGAAGATAAGCTGTAATGAATACCATATGTAGTTGTTATTAATATCTGCAATTCATACCATCTTTTCAATACTGGGACCGATATACATAAGTAATTCTTTAACAAATCACCACAAATAAATCAATTTAACACCATCTGCTATCAAAACCACTTTACATTAATTTTAAATTTCTTATTGGCTTTAAATACCATATTTAAGTTCAAGTGGTTCAGCGATACATACCTATAGATTGTAAAGTCCTCTTGTATGGTCACTTTCTATAAAAGAGTCAAGAACTGCATTCACAGACAGTTCATTTATCCAAACGTACATAGTGCAATTGTGCAATTATGCTATGTCTATGTCTATGTGGCAAAAGGCACAGCCCCACAGGCTCAAGATTGGTGGCCTCAGCCCCAGGTTGCCACTGTCTGAGCCACACTCCTTTGTCAGGGTGAGCTTTCTGGCTCACCCCCAGCGTCCCTTGCAACGTTGTTTACATGTTTCAGTTTATTGGTTAATTAAGGTATTACTTCATGTTCTGTGTAAGGTTATGTTCTGGAAGCTTCATTGCTGTTCAGTTCCCCATTGATTCCATGTAAATCCTTGTCCCCCAATTGGTTACTCTCCCCTGCCTGTATCCCGATAAATCCCCTGTCATCCCCCTGATCGTTGGCTGGTCCCTGAAGCCTTCAGCTCTTCCCGATCCTCGCGCCCCCTCTCCCGGAACCCGGACCCTCTCCTGCCTTCCCTGCTGCCTCTCTCCGGGAAATAAAAGAGCTGGAAATCACACCAGGGCCCTTCTCTCTGGCCTTTATCCTCGCTTGTGCCTGCAACATCAGCCTGGGGCTCTCTCTCACCCAGAGGAGCCAGCACTAAACAGAGCTGCCGGAGGACACCCTGCATCTGGGGAAGCTGTGAGCTGCAGCCCCCGGGAAACCAGGGTCCCTCCCAGACTATCTCTGAGGGGCCTCGAGCAGCCACCCGGACCTAGCGATACTGAAATACATGCCATACAAAATGAGACTTTTTTTGGAGAAATGTTCTTTTAATTACATTTATTAGTGGAGTATTTGATAATTTACAACACTACATGAAACTGTTTCACACTTTCTTGATTGAATAATTATACAAGCAAAAGCTATGGAATAAAATGGGAGAATATTTTTTAATGGGAAATTTTGCCACAGATTAGTATTACCATTAAGAAAGCTGGATTCTTATTTATGGTATTAGTAATTAATTAAGATTTCATAATCTCACATTAAAGCATATACATACAGAACCAAAGTAAGCAAGTCTTTTCAGCAGCTTTGTCATAAATTGTTATAACTGCACTGTCCTGAACTAGTTACATAATCTTTAGCATCACTTGCAGACCTGTCCTTTTTCAAAATGTGAAACTGAAATATTTTCATGTTTAACTTTATCGTCTTGCACGCTAAAATGATAAAAACTTCCCTTCTTTTTGTTACATGATGACAATCTTTAGCTAATGTTAATTTTGACTTGTGCCTTTGAAAGTATGTAGTTGCCCCCTTTTTTTAATATTGCCTCAGAACTTCATGACTGTTTCACTGAGCAGTGTGTTCCACTCTATTATCTCCAAAAGCCAGCTCCTCTACAGTATCTATGACCCTGTTGCTTTCAAAGCACAAACAAAAAAGTCACAAAATATCCTGGAACTCTTAGTTCTCCGCATATATGCTCAGAGGTTATATACTGCTCCTATGATAAATTTTCTGCTTTATTTCAAATTATAAATGCATTTAATATGAAATAAGTAGTTCTTGAAAATTGTGATTCATAAGCAGAACAATATAATAGGCTGAATTTTGGTAAATAATTTATGCTTACTTATGCCAAATGACTTTTGTAACTCAATCATTCTACCACTCATGAATTATGAAGCCATTAAGGCTTATGTAAATAAGGTATTTTACATGCTAGTGGTATGTATGGATTCAGACTGAAACCACGCATTTAAATACAAAGGCAGGATACAAATTTCATCACTTCCATTGGCATTAATATCTTTGATCATAACTTTTACAAGGGAAATTTAAAAATTTCAGAAAACACTTTCACACCCTGCCCATTAAATCAAGCTTTTAAAAATTTAAATCTATCAACATGTATATGCTTAGATGTGTACAGAAGTGTATTATTGTAAATTCACCATGTGTATGTTATATTAGCCTTTAATTCATGTCTTTGAATCAATAATTCTTTTTCATTTTAAATCAAAATTCAGTAAAATGTATCAGAAAAAAGAAGTCATCCCTTAAAACAAAACAAAACAAAACAAAACCTGATTCCGCTTTGAGAGAATTTTTAAAAAGGAAAAACAAAAAAAAAAAGGAGAAAAAACTCCAGAAATCATATAACTGTAAGTGGTGAAAGTGTTTTGCTTTATACAGTCAGGTATAGTGTCATTTAAATTCTTTTATTATATAAAGTCATGTATCTAGTCATGTAACTAGAAGGAAAAGGTTGAAAGGCATCCTTCCACAGACTTCTTTGGACTTTTCTGAGGAAGAAGCCATGTATACATTTAATAAAAAAAAGAAAAAAAGTGGATAAGAAAATGACAAAGAAGGAAACCTCATGGAAAACGGTGCTCTGGGGATTTGGTTGCTTCTTTATATGAGTTGTTCTTTTTGAGTGAATACAGGAAAGGGAAAACACCCTGTTTTCTCTAGGTAATTTCAGAATGGTTTTGCAGAAAGAAAGCTTACTCTCTTAATTTCCTTTAGCAGGTGAAATGTGGTTTACTGGACTTGGGAAAAAAATCCACTTCTTCCAGGACTTTCAAGAAAAAGTAAATATGCAATACACTTCATTAAATTAATATGTAAGCTGCTTTAAAAATAGTTTGTCCCCAAATATTTTTGCCAAATTATGACAATTAAAAACTGTGAGAAAAAGTTATTTTCCAGTGCAATGATTCCACAAAATAGTTATAAGGAAGGTGAAATTTCTGGAGGTTTCTCAGACTTAAGAATTTACGTGTCATATTGAGCAAGGCAGATGTATTATATTAAAAAATTAATAGAGCTGTTCTGGACAATTTCTAGATTGCTACTATGCTATTATTAGAAACTTAGCAGAAGAAAATTTCACTACTATATTTTCAATTTTATTTTGTAAATATGAGAAAATATTTTCAGTGGAAAGAAGTCTGAATGGTTCTATAAGTAATTTAGAGACTGTATCTTTGTTTAAAGCATGCAGAAGTGCCTGATAAAGAGTGTGGACTTAGCACAGTAGTTAGTTCATTCCTGTACAGTCAGAGGCACATTCTTTTGATCCCACTTTTGTTTTTGATAAAATCATACATGAAAAATGAAAAACAAAATCATTTTTTCTTCTAACCTACTCAAGTCTTATAAGTTTTTTTTTAACTTGACCAGGAGAAAACAAGTGTTCAGTATTGATCAGTCACTAAAGTTGAAATGTATTTTGAGAAGGCTGTCTGAGGAGTGAACTTGCCGGCACTTATTTGCTGTCCATCATAGAAATTTGGTACATACCATTTTTTCAGCTTTGCAGCTATTGTTAAGTGCCTGGGCAGCTTCCTGTGCATGTAAAAAGGCAGTTAGATTAGCTGAAAAAGAGTGAAGTTCCCTGATTGTTTCTTTCCTAGTTGAGGGTGGTCTGAGGAATTGTACGAGTTATCTTAGTAAGGGGAAAGGTAGAATAGCAGTGATTGCACAGACCTGCTGTGTAGAAGCAGTTTCATGTGACCCGTACATAAAAAAACAGATTTTGGTTTAGAGCGAAAGTAGTAAAACAGAGTTAGTTCAAATTGCAAAATGTAATTTTTACAGAACAAAATATGCAGGTATGATAACTTTCCATTCAGTTGATGCTTGTCGTATCTTATTCTTTGTTGCCAGGATCTCAAGGCCAATGCTTAATTTGTCATCAATGTTCTGATTAGAAAAGCCAAGTAGGTTTACCATGAAATGGTCACTTGAGACTATCATGTATGAGCAGCAATCAGGTCATGAGGAACAGTAGGACAACATGGATGTTGTTTTTATGTGATTAAGACAGAACTTTTGCTAGATGCAGGCATCTAGGTTGATATTATAGATAAGAGGAAAACAGATATTTTTTAATGCGTATTCAATTAAACTGCTTAATATTTTAAGTGTGAGAGTCTCTGCAAGACCACTGAAAAATACTGGCAATAGACAAAATGGGAAAAAAGAAAAAAAGCAAAACAAGCAACTATAGTTAAGCCTTAGATCTTCGAAAATGTGTCATGCTTAGAGACCTTCTCCTTGTTTAACATTTTATCAGTGTTTAAGCAGACATGAGATCATAAATACCTACTAAAAAACTTACAGAATAAACAATGTATGAGAGCCTGCTTACCAAGATTTTCCCATCTCTCACGACTTTATTGATAAGGCTTTATACTGATATGTTGGATAAACCAAATAATTTCAGCACAATATTTACAAACTCCATTGCTGCACTCATAGACCTGACATGTCTTTTAAAAATAAGCAGGAATACACATTTCTGTCTCACAAATTTTCACAAAGATTCTTCCTTTCCAAATCTTCAATAATTTTTCATTATTCTGTTGAAGGCTTTGTTTCAACATTCATGCAAGGCAGCCCACAATCCACCTACAGTCCACCAGAGCATGTAAAGAGTAATTTGATGGTTGTAAAGAGTAACTTGGAGGTTCAATTAATAATTTCAGGTTTCCACAGATCCCCAGCCAGACTCACTAGATTTCTAAGCACCACCAGCCAAATTTAGCATGACCATCTGCCCTCCAGGTCCATTGTACTTGGTAGTATCTCAACAGCCACTGTTAAACTAGTGTATCAACCATCAGCTGTTTGTTCAGTCAAGAAAGTGGATCTACACTCTAGTGATGGCAGGAAGTAAATTAATTTATTTACCTGTATATATTTATTATTTTATGCTGCAGCTATATCCTGTGAATCAACCTTTCAACATTAAACTGCTTTTATACTTGTGTTTCTCTTCTCAGTTGCAAAGAAAAATCTTTCCTGTGATGTACTGCTTTGCAAAGGAAGAAAATTAGCAGTAATCATTAAAAAAAGGTGGGGGGGGGGGATAAATGTTTCAATGGAACAATTAATGACAGAAAAACTGAAAATATTTTTTATATTGACCACACACAGACGCAAGAAAAGTCTTCTAATTTATACCCACTCAAAGATTACCTGCAACTGATGTTTAATAACAATATTGTCTCCATTATTTTCTTGATTTCACTGTGAAGACTGACAACAGAAATACTCATGTGGTCTCAGCAGAATTTATCTTGGAAGGAAAACTGTGTATTCTACTTGTTTTCACACAATTCACTAAACTGTATGAACATCTTCAGCAATATGAAGATCAGATCCAGGCTTAGAGATAGGGCTAGAAAACTCTTTTATAATAATAAATATAAATTACTGTCAGAAATATCATTTGTTCAAAGACTTTTGACATAATCACTTATAATCTACTTTGATGCATTCACTAATTCTTTACTGAGAAGTCAAAAATAATATAAGAAATGATAAAACATAGAAAACACATAAGAATATAGAAAATGCAAGTCTTTATTAACTCATAACTTGTTTCACATTT
Organism: Climacteris rufus; assembly: GCA_013398175.1. NCBI lineage: Eukaryota > Metazoa > Chordata > Aves > Passeriformes > Climacteridae > Climacteris > Climacteris rufus. The sequence continues at coordinate 278,353 of VZRZ01007206.1, read as the reverse complement.
CTGGACTAAAGTGAAAAAAAAAAGAAGATCTGGTTAAATACTGTTTAATGATGGAACCACAATGCTCAGAGACAGCTAAGAAATGCTTGAAATCAGGGGAGGACTCTAGATTCAGAAAATGTATATTCACCTAACTGATTTTGAATCAATTAGAACAACTCTGAAGTTGACACGAGGCAATAAATTTCAAAGAATATAAAGAGGTGCAGAAGAAAAGAAGTTTTTCTATGTCATGAAATGGAAACAAAGCTCTGTGGTCCCTCCTCTTCTGAGTAGACCATATGGAGGTAGAAGTAAGCAACAAGGATCCTTTTGTCAAGGGATAAATGATTCTGCATTTTCAGACCTGAACAAAATTTCAGTTTCAGATACTACATAACATTTTTGTGAGTGACTTGAGAACAATTACACTCTTCTCTGGATTTCTATTAAACATCTGTCTCTTCTGTGAGATGTGTGCCCATCACTGTGAAGAAGAGTTCTGTAATAGCTTCCTAAAAAGGTTTTCTGTATGTCAGATTGCCATCAAATGAGTTAATGTATTGCTGTGAGTTAAAGATGTCTTTCTTAATCCATTACCTTTTCTTTGATTCTAGTCTTTATTGTTTTACACAGTAAAACATGAAACTTCAAAAAAAGTAGGATCAATGATGGAACGTGTTAAACCAGAGCTGTTCTAAGTGCCTGAAGTGTTTTCTTAGTATAAATTAAGGATTTTCACCTTCTTCAGACATCATATGCAGAATGCTTGTGTGAGTCCCACAGACACAGGTTCTTCATGTCATTAGGTCAGCACACTGGATTGACTAAAATACTGGCTGAGGTTTAAATTGATAGTCAATTTAGGATTCCAAACCCCCCATAATGAGCCCTAACACAAAAGTATGTAAAATTATCTCAGCGTCACAGCATGATGAGTGAATTTCAATGTGCTTCTTTAACTACTTTGGATGTTTTGATTTATTTATTTGATTTTCATTTGTGGTTTTTCATTCTGTAGATTAACCATTTATGTGTTTAATGTGTCCTTGCTCTTTAACAGATTCCTGGAAAACACAGGCACTTTCCTACTCCACCGAACTGCAAGCGCTGAAAGCACAAGTTCCCTTAGATATTTGTATTCTTTTAGGCCCTGTTTCGAAATCTATTCTGACATGCAACTGTAACTAATTCAAGGACAACTCAGGGAATAGTACTGCTAAATGAACTGGAAAGTCATCATCCCATTTTCCTTCTTTAACAAGTAGAAAGAGCTGTTAAATTTTTTAGACAGTCATACCAGCACCAGGCAACCTGAGATGACTTGTCATCCTAGAGAAAGACATGTGAGATTAGATTTACTCTTGGAAACCTAAAGTCTACTCTTACAGGACTGCAATGAATCTTTTCAGTGTTCTGATTGCTGAACTTGACATAGTCTTGTGAAAAATCACTAGGTGAGATTTGCTTTGAGGTTTAGTTATCACTACGAAACACTGTGCTTTCAAGTGGAAAGTGGGAGAGAGCATGGGTCCACTCAGCTTCATTGTCTCAGAGAACCAGCTAACTTTGATGTCTGAAAAGAGGGAAGTACTTGCAAATCTTTAGATATACTTAGAAATTCTTGTGTTAAACAAGACAGTCACAGTAGTTCTCAACCTTATACTTCTTTTCCTAAAGCTACTGCTCCACAACTATTTGTTTTAAGGAGAAAAGTAGTGGTGCTGAAACCCACCAGCAGCTGCTGCCTGTGACAAATACCAGACTGGAGCAGCAAGAGCCTCTGGCACCTTTGCAGGGCCAGCTCAACATCCTCCCTTCTGTCTGGACAGTAGTGCTGGAAAGAGAGAGCTCTTTGATTTTAAATCCCATCATCAAACCTTGCCTCTGGCATATTTCGACTCTGAGCAATTGGATTACTGCACAAGGCCCAGCTCCAGCATTCATTGCCATGCCATTTATTTAAACAGATTGAACCTGAGGTAGGACGCTATGAGAGAACCTTACAGACTCTCATGTCCTTGGAAATTTTTTCTTCCCTCCCTCCTTCCTGTTATTCATTGAGTTAACAAGACACACACACAGACACAAAAATCAAACTTCCGAAAATCAAGAAAATATAAAATTTGAACAAGTCAAGCTCTATTCTTAAAAGATAAGTGCACCAGAATTTCTGGTCCCTCCAGTAAGTTCTGACACCAGGATAGAGTGAAGGACCTGAATGTGACCAGAGGTATTACAGAATTGATGGCATTAGATGCAGGTAGTAAAAGCTTGGTCTTTTTCCATTTGCCAGCTGTGCTAAGCCCAGGAAAAGGCTGGATGCTCCTCAGCTGCACTGAGAAGGAAGGTCAGGTTGCAACAGTCTGTTGTGGCTAGTTCTGTGAAACAGCAGTCTCTTCTGCTAAGCTAAATCCAGCAATACCCTCACTGAAGATGAGTCTCAGGCAAGAGGTGTGTAACATCTCTGGTCACAGTGGACCTCTAAACAATCTGCCTTTTGGCTCAAGTTTGCTCATTTTTAAGGTTTCTTTGTCCATTTTGAAAGCTGATGGAAAACTGCCCGAGGACGGACAAGTCCATGAAGAAGCACTGATGACCTGCTCTCACTCAACTGGAAATGGTGCTCCAAGTGAGATAGTCTATGTTTTGTTTATCTGACACCATTAAGAGAAATCAAAATCTACCACAATTATTGACAGTACCTACAGCTTCTGCCTTCTCAGATGATCTGCAATAAAAGTCTAGTCAAATAAAAGGTTGAGTACAGTGAGCAAAATGGGAAAGTAAGGAAAAAGAATATAAATATATTAAACAAGTAAGATATCGTAATTTTTTATTTTACCATATCTGGGATCAAATGTTTAAGTTATAAAGTAGAGTGTATCTTCAGGATGCTCTTCAGTGGAGAGAAGGCAAGACATTCAGGATGTATTTTAATTCTATTTAAGCAATACGTGTAATGTATGGGAAATTCTGTCTGATTTTTAAGACTTTGACTACCCTTCACTTACAACAAGTAAAAGGTTTCAGAAAAAGCTTTCATGTTGAAAGCATATTGAAACGTTGGGAGGTGCCATTTCTGAGACTGGAAAAGTTCCTATGGACCAAAGAATGCAGAGAAGTTATGCTAAGTATTTATAGACCGAAAGACATAACTAAGAAATTTCATCCTTCCAGACCTAGGCATATCTTTAAAAACTTACCTGTCTTCTGCTCATTGTGAAAGCATAAGTTTGTACATTTTCTTATGTGTTTTTCCAAACATACGCTTATTTTATAATAAGCATTTTAAACATCCTAACATTAAGAGGTTTCTATTTTTTTCCTTAACATAGATCTCCAACAACTCATTAACATCCCTCAAGGTAGACAAATCCAGTATTTTAATGAAATGCCTTTTCCTTTTCAGTATAGTATTTCTGTTAGCTTTCAAGGTTGAATATCATGAGATCAAGCTATGATGTGATTAAACTAGGAAAGTTTAAAAAAAAATGGTATAGTGTTATGACATACTCAGCTATGACATTTGAGGAAGACTGTGATATGAATCTTCTGTAACAGTGAGGCTCAGTTTATTCTGTATATATACTTATTCCCATTGTTGCCCAGAAAAAGATAATTTGTCACTCTTGTCCATTTCTAGTTCTATTTATGTGCTTTAATGTTCATAATTACTTTCTGGAGATTTAATTTATTTTATTATTCATGCATCACATACAGAACAACCAGGAGATCAGGCCCAGAAGCATGTGTTTCCAAAAGGCAGGTCCTGCTTGACCAGCCTGATCTCCTTTTGTGACAAGGTGAGTCACTCAGTGGATGAGGGAAAAGGTTGTAGATGTTTTCTGCCTGGACTTTAGTAAAGACTTTCACACTTCTACTGAGACCATTCTCCTGGAGAAACTGTCTGCTCATGACTTGGACAGGTACACTGTTTGCTGTGTTAAAAACTGACTGAATGGTCAGGCCATCCATGCATGTTGGTGAATGGAGTTACATCCAGTTGATGGCAAATCACAAGTGGTGTTCCCCAAAGCTCTGTGTCAAAGTTCTGTTTAGGATTTTTATCAATGACCTAGATAAGGGAATCGAGTGCATTGTCAGTTGGCTTGCAGAAGACATGAAGTTGGGTGAGCATGTTGATCTGATGGAGGTCAGGAAGGCTCTAGAGAGGGGTCTGGACAGACTGGATCTAGGGACCAAGCCCAATTGTGTGGGGTTCAACAAACTGAAGAGCCATGTCCTGCCCTTGGGTCGAAAAAGCCCCATTCACTGCTATTGGCTGGGGGCAGAGTGGCTGGAAAGATGCCTGGGGGAAAAAGACCTGGGGATAATGGTAGAAAGCAGCTGAACATGAGTCAGAACGTACCCAGGTGACCAAGAAGGTCAGTGACATCCTTGTGTCAGAAATAGTGTGGCCAGCAGGACCAGGGAAGGGATCATTCCCTTGTACTTGGCCTTGGTGAGGCCTCACCTTGAATCCTGCGTTCAGTTCTGGGCCCTTCATAACAAGAAAGACATTGAGGTGCTGGAGTGTGTCCAGAGAAGGACCACAAAGCTGGCAAAATGTCTGCAGGTAAGTCCTGTGAGAAGAGGCTGAGCAAGACGAGTTTTAGCCTGGAGGAAAAGACACTCAGGAGATTTATCACTCTCTACAACTACCTGAAAGGACATTGTAGTGAGATGAGGAACAGTCTCTTCTCCCAAATAACAGGCAATAGTGATTTCGAAATTTGTTGGATAGAAACTTTCTAACAGAGTTTTGAGTATTAGAAAGTAGGCATTCTTTATTGCAGTTCACTGGTCACTCAGAGGATCCTTCCTCTAATTGAATGCATTAAGCATTGGATGCATCGGGTAAGCAGAGGTTTTATCATACACAGTGATTGCATATTCAGCTATCCCTTGATAGTTATTTGATATTATTACTGAACAAGTAATGTTTATTTTATTTTGCACATAAAAATAACAGAATAAAAATGAATATATATATATTGCTTTATTTTACAGAGTCACACCCCATACTGGAAGTTCTCCTACGGTCTTTCCAGTGGTCTTCAGCCTTTGGTGGTCCTCAGCATTCGCTGTTCTAATATTTCAAGTGGCTGTTCCTTGACCCCAGCTCTTGAGTGAGGGTAATACTGTTGTTTTGCATGACTTTTGCTTTGTTAGTCTTACAGAGCTGAGCTGATATCCTGCTTGCCTAAGTTACGTTCTTTATCTACTTCTCCAAGATTATGCTGTTCTGTTCTACTGTCCTTAACAATAGAAAAACAGGAAACACCATCTAGGTGTCCCAGAGAAGTTTTAAATTTGATATCAGGAAAAATCTCTTCTCTGAAAGGGTTGTCTAGCACTGGAACAGGCAGCCCAGGGAAGTGTTTGAGACACTATCCCTAGCAGTATTTAAAATACAGGTTGACATGGTGCTTAAGGACATGGTTTAGAGGTGTACTTGGCAGTATTAGGTTTCCAGTTGGATCTTAAAGGTCTTTCCCAAACTAAACAATTATTTGATTCTATGACTGAGGTCTTTGGTGCAAAAGATCTGTATTCTATTAATTCAATTTGTTTTCAACCTACATTTTCCTTTTCAAAATTCTCTTTCGGCATGAAATAGTTACTGCATTCTTAGTACGTAATTACCCAGACTGTTAGCACAAAATTTGGGATGTGCTCATAATTCAAAGCAATGTAACAATCCAAGCATTTAAAAGTGTTTCCTCTTTAGGGAAAAATACACGTACTGTCCATTCAGTCTTGCACAACAACTACAACTGTTCCAAGTGAACTGGTGAGTCTAGCAAAATGATACATTAGGATCTAATTTTTCTGTAAATCTCTGTTCTCTTTCTTAATTACTTAAAAAAGAATTCTTTTTCCTCTCATTTTTCCACATTTTTTGTGCATGCATTTATAAACCCAGATTATTCTTTCTGTGGCAATGCAAATCTAAACCAAAGAAGGAAGACATAAAAAGTTATAGGGTCAGAGTTTCAAGGTAAGAACATTCATCTCTTGGATCAAAGCTCCACCTAGCCTAGCATCCTGTCTGTTGGTGACCAGGAACAGTCACAGAGGGAAAATCAAGCAAAGAAAATATGCATAATGCAATGCTTTTCCCTGGCATACTTTCATGGTATCTGGTGAATACAGTCAAGACTTGATGGTTACTGTGTTTAATGCCTGCTTTGGACTTACACTCCATCAATTTCTCTAATCTATTTTGATAAGTTTGTATATTCTTAGCATCTACTAATATCTGGAGCATTGAAATCCACAGAATATTCCTCATTTCCATTATTTTAATGATTATTTAATTAAAATTTTCCAACTCGTATTTTGCAGAACTTTTGTTTGTTAATTGGAGTTGATTAAAATATTTAACATATGTTCTTTTATGTGATTACCTTGACATAAAACTAATCTCCAAACACTACTCCTTCTTCCCACAGGTTCATTATTTCATTGTATAAATTTCTGGGACAAAGTTAAGAACAGACACAATATTTGGATGTAGACACTAATATACCCAACAGTGTCCTCTTTTAACAATGTCAGGACTTTCACTTGGACCTACCTTGGCTGACCCATTCCATCGTATATTACTGAGAAATAATGTCATACCAAGTACTGGGCTCATATCTTGTCCTAAAGTAGGCTTGTATCCATAATTACACAGAGACATTGGAACTACTAATCTGTTGCCCCTACGTTCTTTCTGCCAAGAGGTAGTGTCATCACAGCATCTTGAGAAGAACTCTTAGCAATCTACAGTTATAGCATCTGCTGGTTGAACTAAGATTGCAGTAAGATTAATTGAGCATGAAACCATAACGCAAATGGGATTGCTGGCCTAACTTGAAACCTCTTTAAGCCTCAAATATACATATTTAGCAATTCAATATGAGTTATAATCAATATTTTTAAAGGACAAAAGGGAAATAATATTTCAAATAATGTATTTTATAAATAATTTAATAAATGATTGATATTTTAATAATTTAATAAATAATTTAATTAATTTTCCTGTTACAAATTATGAAGAGCTACCAAACTAACGCAGTTTTAGAGATGTCATTTTGCTTGGAAACTTTCCAGGAAATATAAAAAAAAAACCCCACAACTTTAGAACCACAATATGTCTAAAAACATGTTATTTGCTTGCTACTTTTAAGCAGTATCTCCAGAGACCTTTCAGACTGCTGAATTATTAATTGCATAGGCACTGCAAAGAATCCATTTTATTATTCTTTCAAAAGTCCACAACAATTCTTACTAAGACATTTCAGCTTATGGGGTCAAGGCTTGTACAGAGAGTCTTTAGCTTATGGATCACTGATTTAGCAGACTATAATAGCTTCAGCCTGACAGGTCGAAGTCAATGTATCATGCCTCTTTATATCCACCTCTGGGAAAAAAAGTTGGATCCAGCAAAACACCACTCAACACCACATGCTCAAGAACAGAAACATTGATTTTCTCTGGCTGTGTCCTTCAAGTATTTAAGCCATATTTCAGCCTGAAACTACATTATTTTAGATCATTATGATATGGCTCACCAGTAAAATGTTATATAAAAGGAAAAGTTGAATATAGCATTACAGTGCCATGCTACTTGCATTAGGCAGTACAAGAACAATGACCTATTCATGGAAGCAAAGCTAAACAAATATGTTGCCTTTAAAATAATAGATACAAGTCTCTGCTTACTTGAAATCACACAGATTTTCTTTATTACTTACTGGTGTAAGCAATAAAAGTGGCCTTATAAATTATTTGGTGATAAATTACATCATTCTTAGATCTGCGTTTCCACTCTCTATTGTAGACATACTTGGTATTCCCATTTACCAAACATGACAGTAATATAGCCAATCTTCTAGGATCATGGCAAATGTTTACCCTTTAGACCCTCTGTAGTGTTATACCAGGACAGTTACCTAATATAGATAGCAGCCATAAAACCTTTATACAGCTTTCTCTTCCCTTGCTCTTGGGATGTCACAAACCATTGGGTACAAAACATGATTTAAAAAAACCTTCTCCTTTCTGCCAATCAAATCTGGCCAACAGAGAAATACCTTTTGCAGACTACAGCCTTACTCTTCAATCCTGCAAATACCAGGACAGCTTTCATCTCCTTGTTAAACATTTTACAAACGAATTGGCCTGGAAAACATGCATGCATACCCTTTATATATTTGCCCTCTGATGCTGTATATAACAGCATCTTCTGTGGATTCCAGTGCTTTATATCTAAGAAATGATGCCTGTATTTCTTTCCAATTTCCCTACCTATAGGAGATCATTTCTCAAACCAGTATGTATTTAAAGAAAAAAAAATTAAGCAGCATCATAAATCATTCAGCAAATACCCCAACTCTATTCATAGCCATATATATGTTGCCAGTAATACAGATAAATATAGACTCATAGAAATACACACACAGACTTTGAGAAAATATGCCTCTAGACAGAACCATATTGTGCATATGCAAATAACTGTCTGGCACTGAAGCTTTGCCCTTTAGCATTCAGTTAACTGTATCTCCTTCCTACGCCTGCTCCCTCCCGTTTTTCCATCTGTTTATTTTTTCAAACCTTCATTTAAGAATATGGTACAACTTCTCAAAAATCAAGAAATATGGTCCTGCAAATATAACTGCCAGGTGTAACATACAATATTGCTTCAGGGAAGTAAAAAAAGCTATAGAGAAGTCTACATTCAAGTTTTCCTATAAAGGTTACAGGAAATGGGTTTTATCCATTCTGCCCCAACGATGTTCATTCCTGGTTAGTTTTCAGGTCTGGTTGCTATACTCTAAAGAAGGTGTATAATCCAGGCCTTGTGATCAGCTTCCTTAATTTATTTCCCTTGAAATGACAGGGCTGGCAAAGGCAGGCTGGCTTCTCAGATGTCTAGATTACACTGTAGCTATGGAAACAGGTGTTAAAATGCTATGAATTTCAAGTTACACTGATATTCTGCACATCACGTTCTGTACTGATGACAGGTTATTTTACATGCTGACCAATACAACAGCATCAATCTTACTGATTTATATGAGGCTGTCAGGTAAGAGAGTCTCTGTGATGGACTTGGGGAGCTTTCCCCAGGTTTTACTTTCAATGTGCACAGACAGGTGAACACAAGCAGATGTAGGAGCTACTACACCCTTTCCAAAGTCTTAAGGACAAGAGGCGCAGGTGCCTGAAGTCAAATTTTAATGACTTTTCCAGAGTAAGATGTATTTACCTTCTTTTCTTTTCTTTGTCAAAGAAACCACCACTTTGTCCATGCTTATATGGAGAACTGACTCAGAGGTAAGTCCTGCAGTAGTTTCCTTGGTTTCGTATGAGGTTGTAGGGAAAAAAAAGTAAAACCTTGGATGAGTGGAGGGAAATACAAAAAAATAAATATCTATTTGCTTTGGTACAAAATTGTCTGATTGCCCTCCCTGCCCCTTGTCATGACTCATGTGAAAGCTGCAGCAGAATGAGGGACCAGGTGGAAATCTGGACCACTTACCATTGTCCTGCAGAGAATTCAACTGAAAATAGAAGCATATTGCTCTACTACCCTTCCTCATCACAAATGTTGAGGTCAGAAAACAGTTTCTGTATGATTTAGCACCTAGATGAATGAGCTACGGAAATCACAAGTTTTCAAAGAAACATTCCTAGTCTCCCCCAGGCTTGTTTTCACTTTCTTTTATGTTGACACACTCACATTATCTACTCCCTCACAATCCTGATGTTTGGGTGAGAGATTTATGCTGTTCATGTATATGGACATTCCCAGGCAGCTCAACATTTACTTCCTTCTTTGTGCCACACAGTCAGTCCAATCCTTCCTGAATATGCTTCTTCTATCAACAGAGCCTTTTGTAGTTTCCTAGTATTTATTATGTTTTTGGTATCTCTTATTCATAGCAATTCAAACGATGACTAATTTAGATTTGGTGTCAAACTGTATTTTTATTCTTCAAGGCTATGTAAACTGAAAAGTTTTTCCTTCTTGAAGGAACTGGAAAACCTCTTTTAAACTAAGACTGTGTTGAAAATGTACACTATATTTGGCATACAAAGTGATCTTTTCAAAGTTTAGCATTAGATTACTTTCTAAGTATGATAAACCAATAATCACCCTGAACAATTCAAAAAACGTAAAGGTTCCTCTTTGCAGTTATAAAATTTCTAGATGAAAATACTAGCCAGAAAATTTAAGTTAAATTGGTCCAAAAGAAATAAAGCATATTAGAAAAAAAAGTAGTAAAATATGTAAACTTCATTGACAGTGATGATAGGAGTTGAGGTCTGAAATCCCCTATCCGTAGTCTGTGCAGGTGTGAATGGCCATACTGCTTTATAGCAGTTCCAAGAGTTCATTCTGCTTTCCAGCAACCCCTGAGCAACTCAGCTATCTCTTTTACGTAAATGTATATGAAACAGCATAGAAGTAGCTCTTGTCTGTAAGGTGAGTGTCTCGGAGACTTGAGATAGAGCCAAAGACTTTTGTACAAGGCATAGCATCACTACTATATAAAAACATTTCCAGGCATTAGTAGGTTTGAAGTAATTTCAAAGTAGAGTAAAAAAACTCTGCACACCACTGAAGATCTTCAGAACTATTTAGTTCTCTGAATAAAATATTCTATAAATGAAAAGCTGAAAGGATTATTTGTAAAATTTTGAAATATGTATGCTGGAAAGTCAAAGTTAAGATGAGGATAGGCATCATATTTTCCCCTCTAGCTGCAAGAAGTGTAACATACGAGCTAAAATCAGAACAAGTTAAAAGGAGCTTAATCCCTCTTGCTCATGTAGGCAACATAATTTAAACAAATTAAAGGAATAATTATTGAATTTCAATACTGTTTATGTTCACATTTGCATGATTAGATGAAAGATGTTTGAAGGCCTTTCTTATTTTGCCTCCCTTTCAAACCATTTCTGGTTTTACACCCAGGCATTCACTTTAGTATAACAGAAGTAGTATGCAAGCCTTCCCACTGCATTAATTAAAACTGCACTAGTGAAACACAAGTTTTCAGTAGTCACAGCCTTGTCTGGTGACACCTCTGGACTCTGTGAGTTAATAATACTGCTTTTTCTCAGCTATTCAAATTTTAAAAAGCGTTACCCACTTGACACAGTAGGGTCTGCTTTGACTGATAGCAGCAGGAACAACCATTTAAAGGCTAGTTCAGTTTTCAGATTCTTTTCCCCATCCAAGGCTTTAAAAGCTGATGTTTCAAAAGATTTCTCTATGCAGACAAAGGATCTTAGATCCACTGCCTCTATGGCAACTGAAGTCTTAAAAAGCACTCATTTCTTCTAGACATAATTCATATGAATGGCACTTTTTGCACTATTATATCCAGTCAAGTCTTTCCCTGAGGAAAACCTGATTCTGTTACGTCCAGTCAAAATAATTATAGCACAAGACACATGGTTTGCTCCAATAATTTCCCATTAATCAGCCTTCATTGGTTTTAGGCGCAGGTCCCAGAGGTTAATGAACGGACCATTAAATCTACTGTGCAATCAGTCCCCCAGAGTATGCCCGTTTTTTGCCACATCACTTGTTTAAGCAAGCATTCTACTTAATGGCAAAGGCAGAAATGATTAGCTCAGAAGCAGATGATACAAACAAATGATCCACTTTTTAAAAAAATCTTCCTTGCAAGTATTTGCCAACAAGATGAGGAGGGTGAAACAAAAAATGTCAGGGGGGAATGATTTTGAAAGCTGTATCATAAAGAGGTCCAACTTAAGGAAAAAAACCACAAACAAACAAACAACAAGAAAAAAGTCCTCATGGAGTTATTTGATCTCCTTCAAGTACTCACACTCATTCCCTGTAGGAAACTAGAGATGTCTGTCTGGGATGTGAGAGATCTAACACACACATGAAGTGTTAAGTATCACTGGCTCCTGTACAGAAAATGTCATTCCCACCTCCCAGTTGGTATATTTAAACAGTACACATTATTTATGGTGTACATAGTATTAATGTCCTTCAGTTGTTCTATTTTCAAGGATGGAAAAGCAGTTGCTAAGCATTTCTAAATGACAGCCCCAGGGTTCATTAAAAATATGGCAAACATTTGCTAAGCTCATTAAGTGCAATTTTTGTGCGTGTGTGTATCAGATTCCTCCTCTGCATGTTATGCGTGACCAAACATCTATTAACCCTAATCCCATTGATGAGTCTGATACATTCAAACTAGCAATTAGACAAAACAAAAGGGATATTTACTGAGAGACTCATAAATGGGCTTTCATATTGGTCTAAGCTGTTGCAAAATGACAGTTTAATTCCCTTCTGTTAATCCCCACCTACTAGAGTACTCCCTTTGTTTGATTATAGGTTGTCAGATTTAGGGATTCTGATTGAATCAAAATTTTAAATAAACCAGAAATACACAATAATTACACTTGCTAGGCACTGCTGTCTGCTGTAAAAGCAAAGTAAATGCAACAAAAATTTAAACAAAATCTAAAGGAAGAAAAAAGGATTTCAGGAATCAACTACTTACAAAACTAAATGTATATACCTCCTCTATTTAAATGCAGAAAAAAAATCACTTCTGTTTCCCTGTACAAGTTTTGATACAATTACCTGCTAAACACAATTTTTCTCAAATCAAAATCATTTCTCCACAGCCACAGAGGAGATATCTCACCTTTCTTAAACAGAATGGCCTTTCTAGCCCACAGTCATGCTCCTCTCACACATCTCTTCAACTACGGTAAAGCACAGACATTATTATGAACTCTGCAAAATATTTGCAATATAATTTGTCAGGCAGAGAGTACTGTATGGAAAAACTCAGGAACATATCTGCCCGTTTATAAAGTAGTGCTCACAACACCATTGCAAGACTTGTCAATAATGATTAATGGTGCAGGGGTTGTTCTATACAGCTTGAACTGGGCTGCTGGGAGTTAATGAGGAGGGAACACCATTTATGCTGGGACAAACTAAAATTACGAAGTTTTCACAGCACAGTGACAGTGTTTTGCAAGTGAAAACTTCTGACATTTACATAGATTGAAACAAACTAACAGACAAAACCCCAAAAAGACTCATTCAGTAGCTTTTTCTTAAACTTACTCTTAAGAAAACCTTTGCTTCCCTCTGAAGGGATTTTTGTTTAGGTAAAAATATTCTTGCTGAATTTTATTTCTAGAAAAAGAAAGACCATTAACAGTGTGAAATCATTTTCAAATAATCTCCTCTGGTTTTCCAGGAATCCCACTTCTTACTAATCAAAGACTTCTAAAAAGTGATCATCCATAAAATCTTCAGAAGAAAGACTCAAACTCAGCAAAGATTTTTAATTAATTATTCTAAGTTATATTTAACTATGAGAAATGCAACATCTAATTTCAGGACTGTAATAATTATCAACAGAGAAAATATTTGTGTATGTTTATAAATACAGAGATGCTATCAATCATTTTAAATTGTATTTTAAAGTAAGCTTTTTCCCCAAAAATCTTCAGTAAAAAGCAAGATACTGCTTTTTTAAGATTTAATGCTACAAAGCTGTCCTTTCAGTCTGCTAATGTGTACTACTGACCTAAATCTTCTATTTAGTTATTCAAGAGATGTCTAACACAAAAACACTACCTGAAATTTCTGTTACCCACTCTATATTGTCATATTCATAGACTTATCCCCTCTATGATGCTGATATTTCTGTGATTCCAAAAAATCACCTGTACAGGAACACCTTCCATTTAAATTTCCAGCTACTCTTTCCCTCACTACAAGCAGTATGTCACAGTTTCATCAGCATATTTTCAATAAATATGACAAAACTTTACTAAATAAAAAAGGTAGTGGAAAGGTCCACAGAGCAAATGGACTCTCTGTGCTGAAGTGTGTATGCTTGGACATATTTCAGCTTCAAAAAAATTCTAGCTTCAGATTGACCCACCTCATAACTCAACAGGAAGGAAAACAAATCATCATGGATTTTTTAATAACTTAAAATCAATAAGATAAAATAAGCAATTACTCCATTAAAAAGTAGTTGTGGCAAAAAGAGCACACCTGTGCATTTATAGAGCCTTATAATGAAACAGTGATAAGTAAAGAGCTCATTAAAAGCAAAATCAACAAACCCTTAAATACTACATTTTTTAAAACACAAAATTATCTTTTCCCCTTTAATTATGTATTTTTATTAATAATTTGCTCACTATTTCCTGTCTAAGAGTTTAAAAACAGTTGTGTGTGCTTTGTCTTAACAGATACTGAGCTATATTCAAAATATGCTATTTTATGGGATGGAGAGCAAACTTGAAGATGCTTGGATCTGAAGATGATGAAGTTGATATGTTTTTTCTCTTCTTGCAATGGTGTGTGCTACTGCTCCAAATCCACTACTCAGAAAATTTTGTATTTGACATAACTCCCAGCACAGAAGAAGAGACTCCTACCACTCCTGAGAAAAAGGTGCAAAGGTGATCAAGGTCTCAGAGGAAACAAAATTAATTTTCCTGGTACCTCTGGTTTTATCCTTCTTGAATTTTAAAGCAAAACTGGAACCTGAAACTCCAGTGTGTAAGCTTTACCATTTTTTACCAATTCTTCATGCTGTATTTTATCTTGTTCCAAGCCACAATAAATTATTTACTAAGTGTATTATTGCAATACATGTACATGTACAAGTAAGGTAATATCAATAACATTGAGAACAGTATGCATAACTGCAGTTAATAGATCAGATTAAAGGTCTCCTATTTGCAAGCTTAACTAGTCTTACATACTTCTCTTTTTTCTTTCTTTTTTCTTTTTTTTTCACTTTTGTTTACTCTTTTTATGGTTTGAAGGAAGTGGGCAAAAATGAAAGAAGCCCTCAGTCATGTCAAATTACCTAAGCACAAAGTTCAACTCACATAACAGTATCTGCATTAAACAGGTACGTTTTTCTAACTGGTTACCTGTACAATTAAATTTTGAGTTAACAGGCACCAAGGGGCAAAGAAAGTTTCCAAATGCTACACCCTTCAGTAGTCAGTGAAGGACTTATGAGATTTTAAGGACAGAAACAAGAGAATGAAGACAATTGTTTTGTGCAGAACTTTCAATTTATTCTTTGCACAGGAGAAAAATGTTCTGGTAAGAAAAATTAAAAGCCGATTCTGTGTCCATTTTTATCACTTGAGACTTCTTACAACATCAGTTGTCTATTCTGCAAAAAGCATACAAACAGGGAATGGCACATAGCTGATGTAAAAATTAACCATCTCACTTTTTGGATGTAGCAAATAATGAATTGTCCTACATTAATGTATCACAAGATTATCCCACAAGGAGATTGTATATATCTAAACAAATGTAACAGGAAAAGAAACAAAAGGATAAACCTTTTTTCCTCATTTTCACTTCTTCTTCCTAATATGTATCTTAAAAATAAACCTAAAGATGCAGAAGTATTTGATCATAATATTGTTGCCTCCTGAAATCCAGAAAACTATTTTAACATATAATGTTATGCAAACTTATTTATAGCCACGCTTACTTTCACTTATGGTATTTTAACAGTTAGGTAAAAATTTTTTGGTTGTTTTTAATGTCAAAGTTGGTTGGAAGTCTCTTAGGTCTCACTTTCTATGTTTCTTTTTTTTCTTTGTTTTCCTTTGCTTTACAGCATTCTTGTGAAGTATTTGCCATGGATAATACCTACAGCACCGACACATTAAACATTCCTTTCCACTGTGGCTGTCCTTAAATACTTTTCAAGCTGTTAACATATATGGGCACTGTCAAAATCCAAATCATGAAGGTATAACACTACAGAAGAGATTATTCAACTGAGATCAAGTGGAACTTCTGCACTGAAAGTCTGGTTTGGGAACACTACAAGGATAGGAGAAGTATAGTCATAGACAAGCATAACTCAGCTGTTCAGCATGCGGCAAATTTTGAGCTCTTACTCCTATTTCATTCTATTTCCCTTCTGCCCCAAAACAAGCCAAACAAACAAACAGAAAAAAACAATTTCACTAGTTTATAAAAATTTGTGGAACATTCTGAGCATGTCTGGCTTTCATTATATTACAGATATTTAGGGTTTTCCTCCTTTTTTTTTCCTATGCTACTTTGAGAAAAGCATTTTAGTGAAGAAAAAAAAATGGAGAAAAAGACTCATGAAAAATTCAGATTTGGATGCTGAATCCAAAGATAAAGAAAGCAGTATTTCAAGAGCTAAACTGCAACTGGAAATCCATTTTTTCATATATGATAAATTATTAAAACTAACAAACAAACAAACAAAAAAACCCAACAAACAAAACCAGCAACCAAATAAACAAAGAAAAAAACAGACACTGAGACAGGTGTCATCCAAGAAATGTTAAGTTTTAAGTCCAAACTTCGGAAACAATATCTGTCTGAAATCATAACTGTACAAATAATATGTTAGAATTAAAGAATATCTAATAGGATTTTTTTGCAATGTTCTACTGCTAGTGGTGTAGCAGAAACAAAATATCTACATTAAATACATGATGTTCTTTTCAGCCTTCATCCTGCCTCTAAGCCATTCAGGCCCAGCCATTCAGGAGGAGTTTGCAGATTTTCCACTGGATTACAGAAAATGATGCTAACATGAGTATCCTTCAGCTTACAGAGCTCTAATTATAAATGCATATCCTGTTACAATGGAACAGTAAGTTTCTAGATCTCAACCATGCTGGTATTTGCTCCAGAGAAAGACAGAACAAAATGGTCCACAAAGGTCCCATTCATGTTAAACTGGCTTCTGCTGAAACCCCGAGTGTCTTCTTAGTCACTGAGTTATGTAGCAGGAAGTAGGCAGTCAATGAGCTTAGGCTGCACCAGTGTGTGTCCGAACCACAGCCTCAAATCTTTCACCAACTGCTCTAGGAGTCATTGCTATTTAGACAGAGATGTAAGATTTCAGAACTACACATTTCAGGTAAAATTTTTCTCAAAAGCAGGCACATGAAAGGTTACACATTAGCAATCAGTCCCAGTTACTCCTAATGGGATTTGTGCATGCTGCTTTGAAAATGTAGCCCTTTAGGCTGACATACAGTTATCATAACAAGTAGCTGCTACCAGTGGCCAGGAAGACTGAATATGCAATTAAATAGCTGTGTTTTCTAAATCAATACAAATTGATTGAAAAGTAAACACTTGAACTTAATCTATTACTGACATATAAAACTGGCCTTCTTCCTAAGTGGCATTAAGAAATTTGGCCTGGCCTTTTATTTCTATGTGGAGAAGTGTCTTTCAAAGCACAAAAAATCTGCAAACTCTCTATCATTCAGAGCAGAATAAAAACAGAAATGGCATCATTTGGCTGAATTCAGGTCTGTCTTACTAAGTATATTGTATCCATTTGTTGATTTCAATGAACTGTGAACCACAACACTGCTTCATCAAGAACAGTGTCTACAAGTTCATCAAGTGTTCAACATACCCTACAGAATCAATGGGCATCAACCATTATCATTTTACTTGAAACAAGACCAAATATACACAGTGAGAGAAAAAGAACTCCTCGATTCATTTAAATCGAGAGCAGATCCTTTATAAGACTGAAAAATGGAGTAGATTTATGCTCATAAATTATATATTCAAAACACACAACACACAACAAAATTGAGCCTTATCTAAATGGTATCTAAGATGGTGCAACAGGGGTAGGGAATTAAACATATTTTCTATTCTCAAAAGTTACCAAAAATGCTTTAATTGTACTATATGCCCAAGTAACTTTCTTTTATCTGTGTACACAAAATGAAAGGGGAAATGATAATAAATTAGATAGTGCCTGGCTTGGGGGCAATAGTGTGTATCAGGATTCAGAATAAAAAATTCTAAAATGGAAACAGTTTGGGGACAATAATATTATACTCACAAACTAAAAATTGAGTCAAAGGAAAATCAAGACATACTAGCTTTTTGACTATGTCTAAGATTCATGGGCCAAATCACTAATAACTAGGAATTCTTTTAGCTGAAAGCTGGGAGCTTTTTCATGGTGAATAACTTAATATAATGAGAACACATGACCTAAGGAAAAAAATATTTTCAGACAGTGACTGATGACCCCAAGCCTAGCTACAGTTCTCATGATGATAGAAAAGGAAAAAGTACTCTGCCTTCTAAAAATTTCCTCCT
>VZRZ01007206.1:180454-260135 GCA_013398175.1 Climacteris rufus | reverse complement strand
CTCATAAAAAAAAAAAAAAAAAAGACTGCATCCCAGACTGGCCAGCATTCTGCTACCCATTGTACCTCTGAGCCAAATCTTTGCTTTGTGGCATAAGTCACACAGACCTCTCCCACTGGGTCAATAGGATTTCACAGACAGTGTAATATAATTGCTGAATTGAATCCATGAAGTTAATTAAAGTAAAAATTATGCCGTGACTGTTCATTTGTTTTGTTTTTTTTTTTCCCCTGGAAGGTTATGTTCAGAAGGCAAATCACATTTTTTTCTCTCTATATATATATATTTCTATTTACATATATTGATATATATTTATATACAAGCGTTCCAGCATTTTCTTGATTTAGGTGCCAGAGACTTAGCTTCTCACTCCTTGAGGTTTACTAGCACAGATTTCCATCCTTATTTATTCACTACAGAAAGGAGATCCTACAGAGACAATTTAATGTTTCATGTATTTTTCAGGACTAAAAAGAACTCTTGCTCACCTAGTCCAGTGCTTCTGTTTAAATGGAAACAAAATGATTGTCAAATTCAAGCCTGCCTCTGACAAAAAATCTTAAATACTTTGAAGCCTATGTAACTGGGTTGTTTGTTTCACAACCGGATAGGAGATTCAAGTACAACAGTGATATATAATATCTGTTGTGCTTTGCCTTTGGTTGGCAGGACTTACTCTCTTTCTTCATTAGTTCTTTAACTTCACAAACTTACATCTGCAAAGAGAGTTTAAGAAAACATCATAAATATGTATTAATATATTAACTGCATGTATACAGTTTTTATATAACATATGATTTTGGATGAATGGCTAAAATTTAGCGTAATAGGAAATGTAAGTATGGATAAAAGAAGTAGCTGTTTTTCAGACCTCACAATGAGATTTTCATATATTTGTGTTAATTATAGAGGGGTCAATACAGTATAAAACAAAGCTATTTTTTAAATCATCAGGAGATACCAAAAAGGAGAGGGGAAAAAAAGGCTGATCATCTTAAGTCTGGAATCAAGCAAATTTCATTTTTTCGCTAAACACTAGACTTGAGTATCATTTCCCCTTAACTGTTCTTCCACAACAATTCTATAACAGCCATTGACAACTTTTGCCCATGACCCGTGCCCATGGAAAGTGAGCAGGGACAAGTACCAGCATGCACTGAATATAACATGATTGATGAAATGCCTGCAAACTCTTTCATTTCTTCATAAATAAAGCTCCTGCAGTCCTTATTCAGATAAACTTCCATTGAAGGCAATTTGTATTTTGCAGGTCAGAGACATCTTTAGCAGCCTCTGTCTCCACTACACGACACCAGATAGGAACTTTATCCCTGGTATAATCTTTTACATTACTCTGTGTGATACGACAAGGAGGATCTGGAAGGAGTTTTTGTTCCAACTCTTCGCATTGTGTCTCAGACTAACTAGGTACTTGACTTCAGAAACTTGTGACTTTCTTTTTGGTTTTGTTTTTTTTTTTTTTTTATTTTATTTTTATTTTAAGTAGCAAAATCCAAGTTGTTTTTGCAGGGTTTTTTTTCAAATTCTGTAAGTTGAAGCACACAAGGATTACATGCACTTTATCACAAATAACATTAAAATATAAAAGAGAAGGATTTTTTGTTAGTTAATAAAACATAGAGAAGTAACATTTCAAACAGTAGAGCAGATGTCTAAGGAAACATCTGTATCACCACTCCTATGTGTGAATGTACAGGAATACTTATAAAGGTCCCAGTCAGACCAGAAATTCTCTGAAGTAATCAAATGAAACACAATAGTGAGGGACAGTAGAGCTGACTGTACTTTTTGGTAAGTGAGAAAAAACTTCAGTACAGCTCCCAGGGTAGTGTTGGAACAAGATCAGGACTTGGGACTCAGAGAAGAACTCCAGTTGTTCTTGTATAAACGTAATCTTTCCAATCAGCTGCTTTGTGTTCCCAGTTTATACCAGATGCAGTGTTCTTGCCAGGTGCTTTCTTTCCCTTCTAAAACTGATGTTTTGTGCTTTCCTCTCATATAGAGAGTTCTTCTGCACCCACTTCCAAACACAGCCTTCCATAACAGAGTCTTCCTTGTCAGTTATTCAATTGTACTTACATATACACATAACATTTTTAATTAATGCAAGCACAGAGGAAAATATATATGCAGTGCTAGTATGGCTGCTATACCAGATAGATATTAGTATCATAGTTTTCAATGATAAATGTATGCTGAGAAGAAATTCTCTAATGTTGAAGTGACAGCAATGTGCCAGATTGTACATTCCATTTCCCTGTCAGTCACCATGGGTACATAGGTAGCCTGATAGAGAACTTACCATTAAAAATTGAGGCAAAAAATCTTGTTGAGAACCTTAGTTATTACCATTGCACTTGTCACCAGCTCTTCTGTCCTATTTACCAGGTGAAAGTACATTTACTTCAAACTTTTTCTCTGCCCTACATACCTGTAAAACAGAATCACAGAATCACAGAATGGGTCAGGATGTAAGGCACCACAGCAGGTCATATGCTTCAACCTCCCTGCTCAGGCAGAGCACACAGCACAGGATTGTATCCAGACAGTTCTCAAATATCTCCAATGAGGGAGACTCCAGAAGTTCTCTAGGCAATCTGTTCCATGTTCAGTCACCCACACAGTAAAAAATTTCTTCCTCATGTTCAGGCAGAATTCCCTTGTGCACGAGTTTCTGCCCATTGCCTCTTGTCCTGTTTCTCAGCACCACCAAGCAGAGCCTGGATGAATCCTCTTGACACCCTCCCTTCAGATGGTGATAGACATCAATGCAGTTCCTCTCAGTCATTTCTTCTTAAATTAGAACCAGCCCAGCCCCCTCATAAGAGAGATTCTCCAGTCCCCTAATCATCTTTGCCACCCTCCATTGGACCTGCTCCAGGAGCTCCATGTCTCTCTTGTACTGAGGAACCCAGAACTGGACAGAGTACTCCACATATGGCCTCACCAGTGGAGGACAGAGTAGAGTAGAGGGACAGGATCCTCCCTCAACCTGCTGACAATGCTCTTCCTAATGCACCCTCTTGGCCCCCAGGACACACTGCTGGCTCATGGACAGCTTGTTGTCCAGCAGGACCCCCAGCTCCTTCTCTACAGAGCTGCTTCCCAGCAGATCAGACCCCACAATGTGCTGGTGGCTGGGCTTGTTACTCCACAGGTGCAGGACCCTGAATTTGCCCTTTTTGCATTTCAGAAGGTTCTTCTTTTCCCATCTCCCTGTCAAGGTCCTTCTGAAGGGCTTCACATCCCTCTGGGGTACTTCTCTGGACCACTTCTGCCAGCTCTGAGGGAGCCTATGATGATTTTGTGAGAAACAATGTCAAAAGCCTTGCTAAAGTTTAGGTAGACAATATCCGCTGCTGTCCCCTTGTCCATCCAGGT
Organism: Climacteris rufus; assembly: GCA_013398175.1. Classification (NCBI taxonomy): domain Eukaryota; kingdom Metazoa; phylum Chordata; class Aves; order Passeriformes; family Climacteridae; genus Climacteris; species Climacteris rufus. The sequence continues at coordinate 256,733 of VZRZ01007206.1, read as the reverse complement.
AGCTGTTCATCATAGATGGTGATTGGTCAAGCATGATTTACCATTAATGAATCCACTAATTGTGATCACCTTCTTGTCTTCCACAGGGATAGAAACGGCCTCCAGAATGAGGCACTCCATCACCTTTCCAGGGATTGAGGTGAGGCTGACCAGCTGGTAGTTCCCTGAGTTCTCTTTCTCGCCCTTTTAGAAGACAAGGGTGACATTTTGCTTTTTTCCAGTCTTCAGCCACCATTCCTGATTCCCATGAGCTTTCAAAGATGACCATGCTATGATTATGACCATGCTATGGCCCAGCTAAGGTGTCCCCCAGTTCTCTTGGCACTCATGGATGCATCCCATCAGGGCCCATGGACTTGTGGACATCAAGTCTGTTTGGGTAACCCAATCCTGTAACCCAGTTCTCCACAGAGGAGGGAAAGCCTTCCTTCCAACATTTCTTTACCCTGGTCTCCTGTGTCCAAGATTCCTGAGGGCTGGTCTTGTCAATGAAGATCAATTAAAAGAAAGTGTTCAAGTAACTCTTGCCCTCTTTACTTCCTCTGTCACCAGCGTTCCCCCTCTATTTAGAATTGGCTCACAATATTCTTTATTTCCCTTTAGTTACTCATGTATTTGAAAAAGCTTTTCTTACTGTCCTTGACAACCTTGATATTTAATTCCAGATAGTCCTTGGCATTCCATGTCTCATTTCTACTTACTCTGATGTTCTCTCTATATTTATTCCAAGTGACTTGACTCTGCTTCCATCTCCTGTGTTCTTTCTGCTCACACTTGAGGAATGACAGGAGTTCTTCACTCATCCACAGAGATTTCTTACCCTCTTGGCCCAATTTCTTGCTCATTGAGATGTACTGTTCTTGAGCCTAGAAGAAGTGATGCTGGAATATCTACTCTTCTTCCCTAAAGGGCCTGTTCCCTTGGGATTCATCCAACAAAATTCCCTAAAGTGGCTAAAGTTCTCTCTCCTGAAGTCCATGGTTACAAACTTACTTGCTGCCCTGCTTCCTCCCTGTCCAAAACTGAACTCCACAGTCTCATGGTCACTACAGCCAAGGCTGCCCCCAACCTTCACATCCCCAAAAAGGTCTTCCCTGTTTGTTAGTGAGAGATCAAGAAGCACAACATTCCTTGTGGGATCCTCCACTTCCTGCGACAGGAGGTTGAGATCAGTGCTTTTCAGGAACCTCCTGAGTTGTTTCTGTTTCATGGTGCTGGTTCTGCAGCAGATGCCAGGGTAGTCAAAGTCCCCCACAAGCACCAATGTCTGTGACCTTGAGACTGCTTCATGCTGCCTGTAGAAGGCCTTACACTTCCTCCTTCTGCTCAGCTGTCCTATAGGAAACATCCATAAACCCTCATTATTATTGTTATTGTTGTTGTTGTTAATTGCTGTAATTAGAATTACAATTATCCTTATTGCATGATCCTCACTCCTTCATATCCAGGCAAGATTTCCTAATCTCACCCCTTCATATCCAGGCACTGTCCCTATATTCTTCCCAGGATACATGTCACTGGTTCCACTGCACTCCCTGTGCATTTCCTTCTTACACTTTAGTTTGTCTAGGACGTACTTACCCGTGCTGGTCTCCTTGCTCAATTTCTCTCATGTAGGAATCAAGAGCTCTTTTGCTTAAAGAAGAATGTTGTTAAAGAACTCAGATATCCATTCATTTCCCATGTTCCTGGAGGCAGTTTTCGGGGGTGTCTTATCTACTAATTTCTTAAAAAAATTGGAAGTTGCCTCTCCTACAATTTGTCTACCCTAGCTCTACTCTTCATCTGGCCTATTTACCTCAAGACTGTGAGTTAATCAATGCACAATCACTGAAGTTGAGGCTACCACCAATCTTGTACTTTCACGTTGGTGAGAAACCAGTCCAATAGTGCTTCTCTTCTGGTCAGATTATGGTGACGTCTTCAGATTTGAGGTCTTTGTTACTACAAATGGGAAGAAAGTACTTAAAGGCATGATTCTAGACAGATTTCAAATGAAACATGTTTTATAATGGAGATTTGGTAACATGGAGCAGAGAAGGGCAGATTTGTGCTCTTTTTGGCAAAATACATATATATGAAGTCACTTGCTAAAGAGTACACTGAGTCAACATTTTAAAATAAAGAAATTTTATAATTAAATGTAATAATTAATTAAATAAATAAGTTTTCAAGTTAATGGAAATTATTAGTCTAAATTTTAGGATTGCAGGTTTCCCTGATCTCATAGAAGCTATTATTTACAGAAATCACAAGCCTTTTGTGTTGACTGACATTTGATTTGTAGAGTTACAGGACCTTTTCCAAGAGCCTTGCTGCTACAGAGAGCCCTCCTGGAAAGCATGGCCTCAAGGCATGTACCCTAGATGTTTCACTGCTGTAAAAGATGGAAGTGTTACCACCTTCAAATTAACAACCTTCTGGTAACAGAATCACGATAAAGGCAAACATTTTGTTCCAACGGGATTTTTTCTGGTGTCAATGCAATTGCTTTCATGAACAATAAAGGTACAGAGTCAAAGTGAAGTTCAGTTAGCTTAGAAGAATAAAGTATTTTACAGTTTCACAATGACTTTTCTTATTTTTCAATGCCTGCAAGACCTACTTGCTGCAAAGCTGTGGTTTATGAGATTCCCTGTACGTGAGAATTGGTGTTGCAGGGTCAGAAAGACAGAACTGTGACTGCAGGGATTGCAAAGAAGGAACAGCTACAAAACTGTCTCTCAAGAAAACTCCTTCTAGGAAAAAAGCCTTTCACCAATGTTTAAAGTCCCACCTACAGGGCTCACAAAGCTATTGAACAAGAGTACTAGTTCCTACTTATCTCCACAGAATTCCTGGGTGAAAAGACTGGCAGGGGAGATGGAGATTTAGGCTAAAGAAATTAAAATTTTCCTCCCTTTTGCTGTATTTATCTTTCACCTGTATTAAAAATAACCTTGATTTCATTCATCTTGTTTATTTCTGCAGTAAATATCCAGGCATATGCATTTCAAAAATTATGAACATATGTGTTTGAATTGAAATGATTAAGAGAATAAAGCAAAAATATATAAAATAGGAGCTATGGTAAAGTCTACATCATTACATATGCCAGCTTCCCAGGTATGGGAGAGCTTCCCATTTCTATGTCCCATGGGTGTTGTCCAAAGAAGAGACCTCTGTATATACTCATTTGAGAGCAGCAAGTCATGCAAACATAAGAGGATGATATTAAGTCTGAGAATCACCTGTATGCTGCACCAATTAAAAAATTGCACCTTCAGTCACTTTGTTTCCAAATGTGTTCCTCACTTCAACTCATTTCTAGGAAAACCAGCTGTAAAAACCACTGCTGTGAGTCAGATATCCTTTCTCTCTCCCTTTCTTTCCCGGTGCCATTTGAATGTTATAGCTCTTATATAGCTCATATATATATGTTATAGCTCTTTGAATGTTATAGCACTTACAGCTCTGTGCAAAAGACTGGGAGCAGCTGCAGCTGTGGAGCAGGTGTGCCTGGGAATGTTCTGCGCACCTGGGACAGATGATGGCAAAAGACTTTGGGGGAAGATCAAGGAGTTTGTGACTCCCACCGTTACTGTCTCCCCCTTCAGAAGATGCACAGCCACTGCCAGGTATTATGGAATAAGCAGAAGGGCTTGATCATGTCTCTAGAGATCAGGATTCTCCATGTCAGTCTGAGAGGACTTTACCTTCCAAGGCAGTGGGAAAGTGCAATGTCTGCCCATGCCCACTGGTGCGGGAGGAGATAGGGAGGCAAAAAGGTCATTCTGGGAAATCTGCACGTTTCCTTCTTGGTCACACCACACACAACTCTTTTCTTGGATATACCTTTTTGCATGTATCTAGTTATTCTTTCTTCAGTAGGAGAAATTAGCTGTAATTTGAATTGATCTTTTAGACAAACAGAATTTATATTGAATTTTGGTGTAAGTCTAAGTAGATTCAGGACAAAAAAAAAAAAAAAAAGAAAAAACCCCTGAAGATACTGTGGTTTAGATCACCATTATTCTATTTTCTAAGCAAAACGTTTTCATTTCTTAATTTGAAATCATTTTTCAAAGACAGATTAGATTTATTTTTAAGAAGCATTAAAATGCAGAAATGCAATTGCTTTATTTCAGATTAAACAAAACATTCCTATTGGGTGATTAAATTTCTCATTGGCCTTATTTGTTTGTTTATATGTGCTTCAGTTTATGTCACAAATAAATAAATAAATAGCCAGATTTTCATGAGTCTTGAATTCACTATGACTAATCTGATTAGAAAAATAAGTATTCGACAATTTTCTTGGCGAGTAGACACACTAAATGCCACAAATCCACAGACATGGCTTGTGTCTGATTTAAGTAAGAAAATATACATAGCATAAGTATATAGCATTATAGCTGTGCTGGTCTTAGTATAAATTAAAAGAGGAAGGGTTTATAGTATCAAATTCCAGATGTGCTAGAAAAGTGGGCTCAGCCCTCTTTCTTTCATTCTCTCTCCACAGGTCAAGAAGCCCCTAGCATTATAGTCCCATTCCAAGAGGCATGGCAGCTGGGGTATCTTTGAGATCAGTCCCCAGAGCTGGGAGCCAGGGCAGATCCTGGGCAGGTGACATGTGGGTGCCTGGCTGAGCTGACAGTCTGGCCGAGCCTTGTCTGAGGATCAGCCCACAGTGTGCAGACCTACCAACACACCTTCGGTTTAGGAGTCCCCAGTACTACCAGCCCCCTACCAAGATTCTCTCATTGCAATTTTAAGTTCAACAATAAATCTATTTTTCATTAATGAGAGAATTAACAAGAGAGACAATTTCATTTCAGACCTATTAAAAACAAAATTAGGTGTATTAAACAAGGTTTATAAAGTGCTATGGGAAACTTTTTCACCAATAACCATGACTGCAGCCAGAGTAATCCAATCTAAATTGCTATTGAAAAATTGCATCCCACAGTTTCTTATTTCTGAAGGTCACCAGCTCCCCCAGACCAGCCCTACCTTAATTGCACTTGCATTAGTTTTACAACAGCCCAAGTGAATGGCCTTTGAGAAAGTCGCTTCTTTTCGTCAAGTCATTTTAATAAAATCAGGATCTGGTTAAGTAGGTTTAATCACAGAAATACAGTTTTTGTCTCATCGATCCTGGTAGAAGTCTGTGGTGTAAAGCAATCCAGAAAAAATCAGAATCAGCACCCCTGCTTGTACTGCGGTGGAAAAGCACGTCTGGTTACGCTGAAAGAGCTTGTAGCTTAGACCAAAAATGCTAGATTGTGAGCAGAATATTGTGTCTAAACACGACACACAATTCATTGCTCTTTCCTATATCTCACCTACATCTATTGACATTTTTTTTCCTAGTTATGACAACGAATGAAGATGTGGTAAAAGTCAAAAGGTTGAATTTTAAAGTCACAGTTCTTATGCAGATCTGTTCATTTGTTAAAGCTTAGCATTTAACCACAGGCCATGGCTAGAATTTATTAACTCACTAAAAAATGATAGTATTAGGTCCTCAGACATTGTGTAGTGACTGCTTGCTTAATTACCCATATCTAACGAGTTAAAATGGTGGCTTTCTCTGATTTAATATTCTTCCAGCTTTCTGGGGGTGTGCAGTGTACTGTGCATTAACAACACAGGTCATTGAGTACCCACTGAAAGCTCACTCTGGAAATACCTGAAGGACACATTGAACTCTTCAGAAATCTGTGTCATAATACTTCATGTGTTAACAGATACATGGCACAGTGGTGCATACCAAAGGATCAACTCAGGGTGGGCATCTGAAGTGCTCTGCCTTGCCACTGAATGCTAGAGTGAAGCATTGTAATTTTATTCCAATTATACTTTTAGTGCCATGATGTCACAGCATAAATTTGTACTTTTGCATGCAGCTCATGCTGGTGTGATGACAGCTCTTAAAATATTGAGCGATTGTAGGCCCGTCAGCATAAAATTATTCTAACATGGTGCCTTTATTAGTGCTTCAATAAATGCCTTTCTTCTTGTGTTCCAAGGTGGCATTTGCAAATGAGCTAATTTCTCAGCAGTACAATAATTGTGTTGCATTTATTTTGCGAGGTGGGGGTGGAGAAGGGAGAAGAAAAATGCTGTTACATAAAAGGGGTTCTTTTGCCATCAAAACTACATTCACCATAGTTAGGCAAGTTTAAAAAAGAACACATTAACTAAATGACTGTACAATTATTTAAATGAACTTGGTGCTTTATAAAGCCATAGCGGAGTGTAAACACTTTTCCAAGCCATATAACAAAAGATGTGACAGCCTTCTCGCAAGAAACACTTCCTGAAAGTCAAGCGCAAACTATGTTTGCTAACTGATGACAGAAATTTTGGGCTTCAGAATGCATCTGCTTCAACAAACTAAATCCAAACCCAGTGTCAGCTAACCTAATTCACAGGGCAAAATGCATAAGAAGTAAAAATAAGGGAAGTAGCAGGTTTTAAACTGTACATGTTTTCTTTTGCTGTCTTTGTCATCTAGAAAACAGACAAAATGATGCAGAGAAAATGATGCACAAATGGAACTGTGCAATCATAGTGCTAACTTATCAGGAAAGACTCAAATTCACAGTTTCCTTGATGCACAAATCCAACAATTCATTTGAGAAGATTTTGTGACATGGTGTGCTTTTCATTTCTTCTTTGGTTACTTGGACTTACAAAAACAACTGACTTTTCAAAGTGGTGCTTAGTATGCATCATTCAGTGTTCACAAATGTGAAGTCTGTTCAGTCACTGAAAACATTTAATTTTAAGGACATTGCTTTAAGGTTATATGCATTTTTAAATCGATTCTTCCATGAGTTAAGCTACAGCTGTTTTCAATACCTCAAGGCCCTCTTCCTTTCCTTCCTCTATTCCCAACTAAAAATAAAGTTATTAAATCTAGAATTAATTCAAAGTCGGCAACATCTACTAAATAAAAAGTAAAATGTTTTGAAAATCATTTGCTGGAAAGAGACTCTAAAATAGCCCCTGAAATTTAAATATTTAATAAAATCTGTTCAGCTGTCCTATGGATCTGAATTTAAAGGATCCTAGTGTTTTAAAGCCACAACTCAGTAGTATCTGCAGTAAAGGCACAAAAAGTCCTTCAGAGGGAAGTCTTCCTAAAGAAAGGATTTAATTAAAGCACATTGAAGTAAGCATAAGTTCAATGATTGAGAAGTTCTGTTTTTCTCTCAGTTACGCTTAAGATGTGTGTCTTTCCTTAAAACATCAAATGTTGAATAAGGTTGGATTCAAACAGAGCATACAACAGTGCTTTTTGCTTTGTGACAGTCAGCTGGGGTTAGACAGAATCAAGCAGATGCATAAAAAGCAGACAAATAGAAGGAAAACCAACTTAGTACTACATTTATTGCATAACCCCAAAACTGTAGGGGACATTTTGTGAAACAGCACAGAAGTCAGCTGTCACATTTTAGGTGCATTTCTCTAGCAGCCTGCTGTATCTAGCTACAGCTAGGTAAGAGAATGATTTGCAGCCTGTAAATGTCTGAATACTATAAGTATAAAAGCAAATTGATCAGGAAATTACCTTACTGTCTAGTCAAATTACAGGGCTTTTGTTACTAAACCTGCAATAAAAGAGCATGCTAGTGACATCTTCATAAAGAATTTAGTGGTCCAGTGAGTGTATCTGTTTATAAACAAAGTATTTACCATATATATTATATACATGTGTATATACACACACTCACACACATGCAGAGTAATTACAGTTGCTGGCAACAGTAGTCTAAGTAACTCTGTAGGATGCAACAGGCCATGAATCAGTTTCATAAAACTGTTGATTTATGACTGATGAGGCCCTAAAAGACTTTTAGAATCTTATCTACCTGCAGCAGAAATATTAATGAGTGACATTTTCTGTTAAATATAATGCTTAAAAATACATAGATAACTGTCAATCAATCCAAATAAATCTATCAGAATTGCTATGGTTAACATTGATAATATTCTTTAGGCAAAAAGGATAAATCTTACTGATAAAAATGTAAGAAAACCCACTATACAAAATTACAAAATCCATCAGGATTTTCTTCTCGACAAAGTAATGAAATAAGATCTCAGTTTAGATGCCTCCTAAATTATTTTTGTTGAATTCCCTCTACATTTAACAATATTTTAGAGCTGGACTTATATACAGGTATTTCAGGATTGACATGGACAGATCCTCTAAATAGCATATTAATTGGGTTTTCATTACCCAGTGACAAAAAGAGTAGGTAGAATTTCCTTCCATATCCAAGGAGAAAAGGGGAACTGGGACACAGGGAGGAATGAAGCAAAGAGAGGGTCTCTCAGGGGCACTAGGGTTATGATAGAAACCTTTCTAATCTTAATACACTTTACTCTGCAAAAGACTGAAAAACAGGCAAGAGTTCATTAAGGTCATCAAAGAAAGGTAGGGAACAGCTTCAGTCAGTGACAAAAAGGGAACAAAGGACAAGGAAGAAAACAAATGCATGAAGAAAGCAATTACATTACTGACAAGATGGAAGTATAAAAGACTAACAAATTCACATGTTCTGGCAATGCAGTAATCCAAAACTTAAGCATAGTGCATAATGAGGCTGTATAGAAAATTCATGAATAAATGTATTTTAATAAAAGAAAATTAATAAAAATTACCAGGTTTTGTGGAGCTGAAATAAAAATATTAAAAAATATTCTTCACATGAAACTTGATATTTTAATCAACCTACAACATCTCATGTATTCATGTATGTATTAATCTTCATTTATTAAATTTCATATTCACAATTAATTTCTTCTCAAATTCTATTTGAAAAACTATGGAATTTTTATTCCATAAATGCCAAAGTGACATTTTCTGACCTTTTCAAAAGAAAGTCAAGGCAATTAAACCTATTTATGTTAATTAATATACTTTAGTGAACATATTTTCCATGGAGTTAAATCCATGGATTTTGATAAATAAGTTGTCCTGCTGAAAATACTAGCAAGCTTTGGTACATAGATAAATAAAGCTGCAGGCAGAACACATACAAAACTGAGAGCTGGACTGCTCAGCTTAGGGAAGAGAAGACTTGGGGGGGAATTATCAATGTGTACAAGTATCTGAAGGGAGCATATAAGGAAGACAGAGCCAGGCTCTTTCCTGTGAAAGAGCCCAGTGGCAGGACAAGAGGCAGTGTGCACAGGAGGTTCCTTCTGAACATGAGGAAACAATTTTTCTCTGTGAGGGTGTCTGCCAGTTATGTAGAGAGGTTGTGAAGTCTCTATTCCATATAGACATGATCCTGGGCAAACTGCTTAATGTTGCTCTGCTTGAGCCTGGAAGTTGGACTGGTTGGACATCCAGGGGTCCCTTACGACCACAACCGTCCTGTGGTACTGTGATTCTCTGGAGTTGGGGAAAAGGAGTCCACTCCAAATCAACCAGATGATGGTCTTTACCAGGAAAGACTTCTGTTCCACTGGCTTTTAAAAAGAATACACATAGTTATGATTTTCAAATGTTACAATTGAAATATTGGTGTTGCTGCAATTATAAATTATCTTCAAGCCCAAGGGCTGAAGATACTGTTAAGAAATTAGAGGAAACTAAAGAATCCTGCCATGTACCTCTTATAGAAAGCTCATGCTTTGAGAATTTCCCTTTCTTTGGAAGACTGAAGTTTCTTACTGTTAAAGGGAGAGATGCTCCAATAAGAGAGAAGTGAGAGAACCACCAAAGGTGCTAGTGATGTAATGGCAACCCTCTGATGCTGAGCAGGCATTTTTCAGGCCTCCAGGAGGTAGAGGAGTGCTGTAGCTATTTCTAAAACTTTAATGGAATAGGGAAAGGGTCCTTTGGGGAAATATTGCACATGGCCAGGAGGTAGAAGGCCAAGCTGTTGATTCTCAGAAGCAGGGGATTCCTTGTCGGTCTTTGCAACTGACTTACTGCATATGGGGAACAGAGTGACTCTCCAATGTCACTTAGTAAAGGAAATAAAAACTTCAGCTCCACAGCTGACAGGTCAAACGCAGGTGGAGGAGTGGTCTTAGGGCACCCAGCCCCAGCTTCCTTGCAGTTAGTGCAAGAACCACAAAGATGTTCACTCTGACGATGGTATGATCACTTCAAGCTACATTTTGCTCTAGTGAGTATTGTGGGCCTACTTATTTTTAGCAAGTTATAAATTAAAATACCTCAATAATGCAAATGGTAGGAGGACAGCAGGAAGCTGACTCTCTAATCAAATTCTTAGTTTCATATTTCCACCTAAACCTTTTTTGAATTCCCAAGCCTCTACTTCCCTGGACTACTGTATTCAGTCCTTAAGTCCTCTTCCACTGAAATGTAATTTCATCCCTGCTAGTACAATTATGGAGGACTGTCATCACAGAAAGGTTGTATGTTTCTAACTTTTTCTTTCATCCAACGGGCAGAACATATACACATTAAAGGTACAGTACAAGAATATCTGCCCCTTTCCTTCATGCTACAAAATGATCCTCCATTCACTGAGCACATAAATTGAGCCACCTGAATGCTGGCATCTCCTAGTACTTTGCAAGAGTTTTGTCTCTGCTCTTCTCCCTAGAAGAACAAACCCATTCTCCCAAGACTCACAGGGAGATAAATACTCATAGGAAACCACTGAAGCATATCAGATCAAATGTCCTTCTAGCCTAGTAACATGTCTCTGAGAACAACCAATACTGGAAGTCCAAGAAGAAATGTAAGTATGGAGCAAACAGATTCCATCACAGTAATCCCCCAGTTCCCACTGACTGACAATCTCAAGACATCATGAACCAACGGGTGTTGTCTTACTTTTTAATAGCCCACATTGTATATTTTCATGTACCAGTACTGCAAAAGTAGTCATGCATCTACTGAATTTACGACACCAGCCAGATTCAGGAGGTACAGACCTCAAAATAAAACACCCACAAACACATCCCAAAAATAAAACCGAATCATAAACCAAAAATAAACTGTCAAAACAAACAATAAAAAGACACCAAAACCAAAGGGNTTTGAACATCTTTGGCAAATTCATAGTGTGTGTTAGAGGTGACTTGTGCCAACAAAGAGATAAGAAAAACTTTGGGAGAGTCTATCACATGGCAGGAGATAGAAAAAAAAAGTCTTGCACAAACGCGGGAGGTAGTGGCCAGGGAGGTGGCAGTTGTAATTTGATGACCTGTTCTGAAGGGATCCTGATTTCTGTCCGCATTTTTTCTTTCCCAGTGGGAGACAGCTGGAAGCACTTCTATTAACTCAGCCAGCTTCTGCTCCCTGGCCTTCTCAGTGAACACTACAAAGAGGGTTCATCTATTTCCTCCCAGCATTGTCAACTCTTATGTCAATAAATTATCCTTATCTGTTAGAGTTCCTGTCATCTCCTTTGCTGACCTTTTGTTCTCTATTTACTTGAAACATTTCTTATAATTTATCTTAACCTCTGGTGCAATCTCCCTGTCATGCTCTGCCTTTGCTTCTCTTTCCTTTATTTCATAGTGTCTTACCTTCATTTTGTAACACTTCCAGTCCTTTATAGTTTTTGGTTTAGATCCTTTGAATGACCCTTTTCTATTGAGGACTTATTGTAACTCTTTCTGTATTGACCTTCCAAGCTTTTAATTTTCTTCTTTTTTTAAAGCCTGGAGGGGAAAAAAAAGGGAGGGAAGAAAAGAAAAGAAAAGAAAAGAAAAGAAAAGAAAAGAAAAGAAAAGAAAAGAAAAGAAAAGAAAAGAAAAGAAAAGAAAAGAAAAGAAAAGAAAAGAAAAGAAAAGAAAAGAAAAGAAAAGAAAAGAAAAGAAAAGAAAAGAAGGAGTCACTGACAAAAACATAATTGAGATATGGTTGTTTTGGTAGCTGACTGTTCATCCTAACCATGAAGGATAGATACACCATTTTGGCAGCTCTGTTAAACAAACCAAAAATTGTGGCATTTGAAATAGGATGTGGTATCTATTCAAGTCTTGATTTTCAAAATGTGGAATTCTCATTAATGCCATCCTAAATAGTATGAGCGACAGGTGTCATCTATTTACAGAACAAAATGGTGCCTATCCCTTCAGTCTTCCAAACCAGATGTTAAAAACAAGCAGACAATATGCTGACAACAATGTTTAGAAGCACATCTGATGAAGTGAAGATCATCAGCAGGGAAAAGAATTTGACTATTAATTCTCTAATGAAAGCCTTTGATGTGCTATCTCAGAATCCTTCCAGTCCTGTGCCTGGAGTAATTTTCCTTTTCCTAGCTACCAAGTGCCCTCTGTCTCCTTTTTCAAATTTCGCCTAACATGCAACTCTTTGTGCAGTTCTTCCGCCCCAGTTTAAATCATGAATAATAATCCTTACATGCCACCTTTCCTCAACTGTTGTCCTGTGTTTTGCTGTGAATTTCTCCTATCTCATTTAAACCATAAGAGTTTCAGATAGGGCATGCATCTTGTAAATTGATGGTGTTGCAACTGTGTTTAATGTTAATAATGCGCAGTGACAGGGCAGGGCAGATTCATAAGCAATGCCCTGAAAAAGAGGCAGCTATTGAATTCATAATCTGGTACTTCATATTCACAAGAGAGAAAAAAGCTGTCATCTCAGAATAGGAGATCTGCTATAAAAGGAATGGTTTTTTGCACTAATGGTTATCAAGAATTCATACATTGCACTTCGTTATTAATTCCATATAGTAGTGATTATTTCCTAATGTTGCTTGTACCATAAACCTGTTGCTTAAGTCCATTTGATCAGTCATATTTGTTAAAAGAAAGGTTTCACCAAAAAAAAAGGAAATTAGACCCAAGGCATATGAGCAAAACACCCACACACTCCTGCCCATCAAACTTCATAATGCAGGAACAAAACAACTTCGTTATGTAAAATAAGGTAGAAAGTTTCTCAGTGATACTTAGGAAACAACATCTGAGTCATACAAGGAGGGAGAGAGGAAGTAGAGTGCTGGGTGGGTTAAACAAGGGAAATGCTTGGGAGCTATAGTTTCTGCTCAGGACCTGTAGTTTCAGAAGTAAGATGAAAGACTTCATCAAACAGAAGGAGGACTTGTAGGAAAAGTAATTCCTTTACAAAAGTGTTGGGGGACAAAATACTATTTTTGAAGAACCCATTTAATTACAGCTCTAATCTTAGAGTAAGCTGAGTGGTCCTGGTAAAGAACGTACATTCTTGCTCATTTTTCATCAGCACCAACATTTTGGCATCACCGGGTGACTGCCCTTTCTAAGGACAATCTAAGAATTTACTTCAGAGTACTAGAATGTCTTGCTTGTGTATGCTCAGATGCTCCTTAAAAGCAGTAACTAAAAGGTACCATTAAAATAAGTTACTGCCTGAAAAATAAAAAGGCAAAGAAAAAAGGCCTACATTGATCCGGGATAGCTTAATCCAGAAACAGGATTTTTGTTGAGACTTCATGGCACAGAAATTTGACATGAAAAATTTCATCAGCTACACTGTGTTTCTTGCTTCTGCAAGAGTGTCTGTAAGCCTGCTTGCTGGGACCCCAGCAGATACAGTGATGCCCACATGTGCCAGCTTGAACACCCACTTGTGAACTCAAAGGAAACTTTCCTCCAGGCCCCCCTGTCATACCATCCTCCCAAGCTGCTTCTTTAAGGAGAACAACTTGTGGGACGCCCTCCTAGGCCATACTTCCCTCAGTCCTTCTTCCTAATCACAGCATGACTGTGACTGAGTTTGGCCATAGACAAAGCTGTCGTAGTTGCATTGGACATTACATCCACAGCATTAAAATATTTTTTTCATTTCTTTTCCACTCTACTAATAGCCAATACTCTGGAGTAATCAAACCAATTGAAAGTTTTGTGCTATGGGATAGTGCAAGCTTAGAGAAATTACTCACTTTTTCTTCTTTTTTTTTTCTCCTTGTGTTATGAGTGAGTGTTTGAAATCCCTTAAAAAACCACCAGCAAGATATGAGCAAAAACCAGATTTACTATTGAGTGAGAGCACAACAAAGTTCATTGGCAAGATTCACCCTACTACTTACAGAACAGTTAAAGCACACCAAGGAAAAAAACCAGCAAGCAACAACAAACTAAGCAAAATCCAGGCAATCAAAACAGAAATAAAGCAAGAACAATCTAGGGGGGTGTGCGTGTATGTGTGTGTGTATAGTGAGAGAAAGGATGCAAAGGAATGCAGCCTAAAAGTTTAACAGCACTCAACAATATTTTAACTTAACTTATACCTCAAGCCTAACAATTTAACAAAGAAACAACATTTAACTTATACCTAACTTAATTTATAACTTAACAATCTAACAGATGAACAACATTTAACCTAAGACTTTGAAGTCAAACCTAGCAATTTAACCAAAGAACAACACTTAACAGTACTCAGCTTATAAGTAGAACTTAACCTTACTTACAGACCTAACTCACTGAGATATCTTAAGGCACTTAAATGTTTAAAAACAAATCAGTATTCCTCCCAGTTTTGCTATAGCATATGTGCACGTTTATGCACTCAGACAGAAGAGTGTCTTCAAGGTACCTGTGAAAAATTCCCCTCAGAGGTCGGTGAAATACTAATTTCAGATGCCTTTGCATCTCCTGATGGGTGAAGGATCAGGCCTCGAGGAACGAGGGTATCAGCCCAGGACTCGTCGCTGTTCAGAGAGTCCTTCGAGTAAAGCGAGCGTGAGGGTCGCTGGCTCTGAGAGGCCCCACCCAGACAGAGATTGCTGCTCACAGCCCACTGCGGTCCAGGACAGCCCAAAGGGTCTCACTTTGGACCACTGTTTATAGGGTCGCAAGAGAGTGGGCTTTAGTCATAACAGTGTTCTTCCTGGCCACAGTTTGGGTCGGCACTTTCTTTGAAAGTGTGAGAATAAGAATGTGTATGCCACCAGGGGAAGAAAAACATTTTCCAAGGCTGTTCATGAGAAAAACAGGAGCTTGTTAGAAAACAAGCAGTTCTTAGATTGCAGTGTGGCCTGGAAAAAGGGGCGGGATATGCACCACCACACCTTGGCAGGAAGGGTGGAGGAAGGGAGTGGGGAAGGAGCCCTCAACTATAAATCTAACGAAGTTAAAGCACTTCTGGCATTCATGGTCAAGTTTTTTTCTTACCCCAGACCAAAGTAATAGTTTGAATGCTTAAAGAAGATAAGGGCAGTAATTCCAAAACATGACCAGTTGTTTGCCAACACTAACCTGTCTAAATCATACTGTACCTCACAGGTACAGTTTTTATTCCCATTGTATACAATGTGTTTGATAAGAAAAAACCTATAAAATACAAAAAACAGCAAGAGGGGGAAAAGGTATAAAAATAAATAAGACACGGTAACAAAATAAGACACAAATCAGGGATTAAAAGCAGAGATTGCAGGAGTTGTAGCATTAATTTTCTTATTTCTCCCAATATTTTCACATGACTGAAAATATCCATCTAGCTTCGTGTTGTGATTTCATTAGTCAAATATCCACAGTTAAACACATCTGCTGTTCTCTGTCTGTGTCTGTGTTAGGTGCAAGGCAATTTCATTCTTGGCTCTTACTTGGATATCATGATAGTAAATATAATAAATATTTTATGTAGGTGAGTAGTTTGTCACCATTAAGGATATATTATTTAGACAACATATAAAATAAATCATTTAGTTCCTGTGGTTTATCAGGACATGAGTCCAATTTAATTTCAAATAGCTCTTCAGGTATTTTTGGTACATATTACCAAAAACAGGCTCTACAATTAAACTTTAAAGAGAATAATTGTGCTATCTCATCTTTATGGATCAAGTTCAGTATCATACATTGTTTCTTCAAAAATGTCTTTTTATATCCCATGGAAATATGTCCGTAAATAGCCTTGATTGCAGATACTGACCAGGTTGAAAAAGAAAAAGTAGAAAATAAACACCCTGTTTTCCTTAAGAAAGGAAGTGCTTAAAAATATTTATCACAAAAGCAGAGAATTTAAATTTACAGCAAAGCTCATTAGATGGCAAATAATTACTTTTTTAAAATGCTGTGCCTAATCAAAATTATCGAATATTTTTATGCTAAAGAATATGCCCATAAAGACCAAAAAGGTTAAAAACATTTTTACAAGACTATTTAAAGTAATATTTTTTCACCAACTAAGTTAATACACTCAGATATACATTTCTGAAGGAAATAGGGAAGAGATATTCTCCAAAAGAAGGAATAAATAACTCTGCCATCATCAATTTTTTACTCCTTCCTGAGATTAAATGATGCTATACCCTAATATTCTACCTATTACAGTCTACCATCTCTATTCCAATGAAGATGGAAACTAAATCTTCCAAAGACACCACCTAACTGCGAATACTCAAAGGGAAAGGTGTGAATCTGCGGAAGTCTCCAAATGCTAGGGTTGTGCCCGCAGAGGATACAATCTTTTGCTGATCCAACTCTGACACAACGAAAGTGGTGCCAAGGACTAGCTTGGCCTCGGTGCTATGCTATCAACAACTCTTATCTTCCAGTTCAGCATAGATAACCTATACTCTTGAGAATAACAACAGTGAATTCAAGATGCAACATAAGGATAGTTAAAGAATAAAATAAAAAGGAGCATGTGTATTTGAGAGAAGAAACATCATAAGATGTACTTATTTCAAAGTGAACCACCAGTCTTTTCTTGGCTGGGAAGGAGTTTAGAGGGGGCCAATTAAATGTTTTGTGAGCATTAAAAACACAGCAGACAGTAGAGGGGGCCTTGGACAAACCCCAGCTTGCAAGATATGTCTCTTCAAAAGGGGGAAAGCTTAAGTACACGTTTTAGACCATGTTCAGAATTTGCCTTACCAAAAAACAAGGAAACAATAAAACAACAACAAAAAATGTTTCCTTCTTGCTAAAGAAACAGACAGCAAGTACAGTTCAAATACAGCTCTGCCATTCAGAAATGGTATTTCATATGCAAGAAGAATACATTGTATTCTTTCACACAGCTACAAACATGTACAGAGATGTAGAGAGTCATCACTACCATTAGAAAATAAATGTGCATGCTGTCTTTGTGCTGAAAACCACCTCTGGCTGCTGCGCATTTAGTTACACTGGTGTGCCTGTATTTTTTTAACAGCTGTTTAATTTTAACCAGGTTTTCCTTTTGAGTGAGTGAATCAGTAAAGAAATTAAGGTGCAAAAATAAAATGCATCCTTGAGGACTTTTCAGTTCTCTTCTCATAGAGGAAAAAAAATACCTGTAATGTTGCAAAATATAAAGCTTATACTTAGCAATGGACCTATTTGGGCTTATCTAAACAAAAGGAGAATACATATTTATGAACGTATCTTACATAACATGAGGAAGCAGCTGAAATATTTTCTTCATCACTGAAAGTCTTTTTTAGCACCATTTGAAAAACTTTGGTGTGTACTGACTTTTTTGCTACAGAGTTATTTTTATGGATGATGAAATGAAAACTCACCTCGTAATGGACAAAGCAGAGGTCATGACTTCAATAATTCCTCTTCTCATTAATTGCACTAAATGAACTAGACCATACCCATTTAGGACATTACAACATAGTCTAGCATTAGATATAGTGAAACTTTAATTGTCTTCCAGGTTCAGAGGCATTCTTTACTTGTTGCTCATACCATTAAAAAATTTAAAAAAATTAAAAGACACGATGAAGGCTAATTATATAATTGGTATATCTGAGATAAAGTGAGCTGAGAGAGTGCCACTGCACTTAACAAAATAAGGATGTGCTCATATAAATATAAGCAATTCCTTAGCAGAGATACTATAAATTGTTTGAGACTCTGTTATAAAAAATAGTGATGATTCAAAGTAGATGGTTTTACTTTGCAGCCTCAGTAGATTAGAGGCACACATATTCATTTAATAGGTACCAGCATAAAGGAACAAACCTCCTCAGGTAGATAGATGAAGTAACAACATATGAACTTTGTTGTTTGCAATTATGTGACTGTTTATGTCCTCATAGGAGGATAAGAACCTATACCATTATGAGTACAGGAGGCTCAACTATGTTGATGTATTATTTTGCCTTCCTACTACTTTTAGTACTTCATTTCTCTTCTGTTTATTTCTCTTCTGCATCTATTTTAACCTAAGATATGAACCCATCTGTTCATAGGTGGAATCAGATTATACCACTGTAAATATTTGGGAATCAGCATGAGTTACAAAGCTCTTATTAGCACTGCTATTATTTGAAAGCACTGCTAAATAAATTCTAGATTTTTCCCTGCAGTCCCAACTACAGCATTCTCACGTGTCCCACAGGAAGTGGTATCATATTTCTCATCTCACTAATTTCATGTCATGCAGATTCTTCAAAGCCCCAAAGGCTGTGTTGATGATAACTTGATGATGAAGAGGAACAGTATAATGAAGGCTGTAATAGTACATCAGTCTAAAGAGATGTCAATCAGAAAACTTTTGCCTGAAGGCAAGTTTGTCATTCACAAGTTCTGTGCTGTCAATGAACCTACCCCAGTAATGCTCTGCTGCACAGCACAGAAAAGATTGAGACACAGATCCCGGGTACAATCTTCAGTTCATCCCCACTGAAGATCCTATTTGTTGTTGGTATCGGGAGATGGTGATTGGTACAAGAGGACTTTGTGCTGCCTTTCTGCTACTGAAGAAGGACTGTTCTTTCCTGCGCAGTCTTCTCCCAAACAGTAAAAAACTTTAAAAATAAATCCTTGTACAATTATCTGAAAATAAGCATGTTTCCAGTATGGCTAAGTGGACTGCACCTAGAGTTATATCTGAACTGAAGTAGTCAGAGTCAAGCTTTGACAAAGAGAAGCATCTATTCTGTCATTTGCCACCAGCCTCTTTTTAATTCTGTGTGACTGAAAGTGTTAGTATTGAAATGCATCTTCTCTTACTATTATCAGCTCACCGCTGGAGTTTTTCACTAAACTATCTTAATTGCTTAAAACTTGCATTTCAATCCCTCATAAATATTGTCTAAATCAATTCAATGTCAGGCAACATATGCAATATTCACTGCAACTGGTTCCCAGAAAAATAGTTAATTCTTAAAAATGTTAACAGCATCAGACTTCATTTGAAAGATTTAATAATCAAAATTTGAATTTACTCCCCCTTCCTCTCTCCAAAAAATTTTAAGACAGGTTAACCTGTCAAGAGCAGCATTGCTACTGATCCAGCTGAGGCAGAGAGGGAGGTTGTATATCCTCATTATTACCATAATTGGCATCTGGAATCTGTTCAAAAATTACAATTTACTTTGTAGCAGAGGATTATGGCTGAATTTGGAGTACGTTATGGTCTACAGAGGCTTGTGAAATTCAAATACAAAAACTGTCAGTTAAACATTTCATGAAAAGCCCTACCTTATACTAATCCAAAGAAACATGAACAAGTGCTTGAGGGGATGAAAATCCAAAATATATTTTGGTAGCTAACCACTTACAGAAACATTAACATTCTTGGGCAGGTTTGCTGTCTGAGCTTCTGAAGTAACTTTGGAGCCAGCAAGATTCAGTTTCCAACAGATTTCCAACACCCTGAAAAAAAATAGTCAGTCAGAACCCTCTAGTATTTATGAATTATTAATGCTGCCTTTCTCTACTTTTTTCCTTACTTTTGCTTTTGTGTGCCTGTTCGGCTAAGTAATTCAATAGACTGATGGATACATGAATAGATATGCTAATTAACACTAAGGCTAACCTTTAAAGTTCCTTAAAGCTGTCAGCTTTCAATGAAATATTTTCATTTTTCTTTTTCTGGACTGGAATACAAACATTATTTGTACACTTGGTGCCAGCCGGGGTGCCCCCAGGAATAAACTTCTAAGATTTTTCATTGTGAAAAACACTTTAAGAAAGGTGTCAGTTTTACAATCCTCATTTATAGTCTCTGCCATGGGAATGTGTTCAAGTTGTGCCAGTAGCTTCCCTCACTTCTCATTACAATCATCATCTAAACAGGGTATGGAGATTTGAATACCTTACACATCGTCCTCATGAAATAGCAAAATCTGAAGTGGTAGGAAAGAGAGGGAAAAAGGCAGGCTTGGAGACCTGAGATTCTACACCAGTATGTGTACTGAAAGTAGAAGGAAAATTTCTTGTATTTAAACAACTGTTCAAAAACATTTTTGATAAATTGAATAAAAGGCAAACTCATTTTACAATCCCCACATAACTCTTATGGTAAGTTGTTCCTTCCAAAGATTTTAATGCAGGAGAAAAAGGAAAGCATCTTAACAATCCAACAGTTACCGTGTTATATCCTTTCTGGTCATTGCTAAACTATAAATACAGAGAGCCATGAAACCAAAGTCTTTTATAGTAGAAACTAAAGAAATCCCAGTATTATTCCTATTTGTCTGAGTCAGACACCAAAATACACCAAGTAGAAGCAATAGGAGCAAAATTACAAAGACTAAATTCCAGCTTCTGTTAAGAGATAACAGAACTCTTTTCCTCTCTTCTATTTTTCCCCATCCTCCTTTTTCATTACAACTGAGTAAGAAGAATCACCAAACTTCTTTCAAGTTCAACACTGTAACTTCTGCATTGCTGTTCAATTGAATAGGTGCTCTGAAACTAAATTCACAATCTGTTTTGAGATTTGATGTCACTCAGTCCTACGACGAGATCAGGCACAGCTGTTTTGAGAATATCTATACCTATATCTCAAATTTCAATTACAGAACTCGGAAGGAAGCCTGAATTTTTGTTATAAATACACTCTTCTGTTCATATTCACAAATACACTGCCTAGATCAGCTACAACTTTGACCAGTTTTACTTGATTTTGGCATAAAAAATTGATTTTTATAATGCATAGAATTTGTACACAATCCTTGTGATAAAAATTGTGGGGTTTTTTTCTTTTTTTTCAATATACATTAATATTATCCCAGCAGGGTAGCTATACCAGAAAACTGATTTATTACTTCTAATGAAACAGGCAGATTCTCAAAGTATATCTTACTTGATTTTGATCATAGTTAGGCACAGCAATTAGGCTTCCTAGGGCCAGGTGCTGTATAGGCCTCAGATACCAACACATCTGTCAAGGGCTAAGATAAATGCCTGAAGCAGCAAGTAAATAGACTGACTGTAAAAGTGTGAAGCAACAGTAAGCATTCACTGATCCCATTATAACCTATGTAGAGTATTCCTGCTGCAGATATTTTTATGTTGGCTTCTGTGAAAATTGCTCACTTTTGAATGCTAGCCCTGACTATCTTGTAATTTGGTTAGCAATCAGCAGATTTTACATAAATGAAAACCTTCATTTAGACACTATGTGTGACACAATGTTCTCATTCAATCCATGAACTGTGCTATAACATGAAAATGCGAAACATAAACACTATAATACATACAGAAAAGAATCTCAAGAATAAAATATCCATCATGCCAAGCATTTTAAAGATATCCTTCAAGTTTTAACTCTTCTGCACATAAGAAGATTCAGTGAGACAGACCCCAAAGAAATTAAGGTTCTTCTTATGCTCAGGTAATAAATCGATCCTATTAATAGTAGACTTACTACTGCAGTGAAATGAAGGTTTATAAATTAAAGTTATGCAGTGTTCACTTATCTTGTTTCCCATCACTATTTGTATCACAAAGGTTCCTCTTTGTCAGCACACCTTGCACTTTATCTGCTGTTCAGGTCAAGATTGCTGAGTACTTTTCTCTTGATCCTTCCTTCAAAACAATGAAGGAATATTCTTTCTTAGTCAAATATGGTGTTTTGTCATATGTTTGGCAGGTAATTCCAATTGGCAGGTAATTGTTTGTAAAGGGTTTCCTGACCTTGAGTTTGCTCAACTTTATTGTGGTTAGTTGAAAACTCTGGAAAAATTACCCGTCTTTTCAAAAGTGATGTCCAGATGTCTGAACCTATGATCGGCTACTTTCGTAGATAAATTTTATTCTCTTTGTCCCACATATTTCCTCTACATCTGTGTGACCAGCTTAGGCAAAAATAGCAAACCCCAACCTATTTTGATTGCCATTGACACAGGCGCTTTTTAGGAACTGGGTTGCGATATCTAGTCTTTCTAGAGATATTCAGGTGTGTGAGACTTTCTTGATGTTTTTTGTACTGAATATAATTTAATCCAACTTTCTGCCTTGAGTAATATCTAAAAATTTTGTGAAATATTGTATAAGGTATTTGATTAATAATATTTTCTAGGTAATTATGCCTTACTCTCTTTTATATATATATAGCAGGAAATAAGAAGGAGAAAAAGGCAACAAAACTAGAGAGTACTTTTCAGTAATGCAAATCTAAGTGTTGCCATTTTTATAATAATCTTCTGAGTATGTCAGGGTTGTGGCCAATTTTGTCCCTCAATTTTATTTATTATTAATATTACCAAAAAATGGCATTATACACCATGGTCTTTCATCCAAAGAGTCACACCGGACCCAAAAAAATTACTACTCTTTGAAAGATGAGAGAATCTACAATAAATCCCATGTTGTGCCAAAGATTCAACAAGGCCATTAAAACATCTTCATTCCCTTGGTAGTAGAGAAGGATAAGGACAGAACTGGAGTGACTGAGCAAGTGTTTATCACAGTGCAACTCACATTATTGCACAGATGGACTATAAACACATTTGAAAACAAAAGCTACACTTTTTTTATTCTAATCAACTCACAATACTGGAAGAGATTGAAAAAACTCATGAGATAGAAAACTTATACAAAGACAGAAAAATTATTTAACAAGGCCACGCACTAGCCTGAGAGATTGCAGAGCTAGGAACATACTGAACAACTTTGAAAAATAAATGTCCTTATTGCAACCATTTTTAATCACTACTCCAGTCAGATATGAAATACATTTAAAATTCCCACACTGCCTTTCCCAATGAAGAGCGTAAAAGATTATGCATTTTATTTGCAAAATATAAATGTAACATCTTCATGTAAAATTATAAAGTTCCAAAGTTAGAAAATAGAAGCTGCTATTTTACTAAGTTGAGTAAGATCAACACTATATCATGTCCCCATTTATTCTTTTAGGTTAGTTAACTACTGTGGCTTTTAAGCTTATGATTTTTATGGCAATTACCACATATGCCTGTACTTTATTTTAGCAAAAGGGTCCCATACCTATAGTTAGTCAAACATTTGAAGTAATTTCTAATTCTCTAACAGGACTTGAACTCTTAGCCCTCCAGATGCCATCCAAATCGTATGAGGTAGGAAGTAGGCAACAGTGAGGCGAATAAGAGTCATAACTCATAAAGTCAACACTGTTGTGGAATGTTGCAAAATCACATAGATATATGTGGGGTTCAAGTATTCTTTCTCCCACTCTGTTGCATTCCTACAAATCTCTAGACCATGTTAGTTACCAAAGATATAATTTTAAAGGGCTGCAGCTCCTTGTCCTTCTCTAGCCCCAAACAGAATAATTTTCTCTGTTCTACAGAATTTATGCAAGACATAATCTCAAGGAAGAATAAATTGAGAGGCTTGTCAAGACTGAATAATCCCATTCCATTTCCTTGTCAACCTTTCCACATCTGCTCATGTCTGTGAGGTTGCACAACTTGTTAAGGATTTTGATTTCTCACCTTCCAGGGAAGAACTGAGCTTTGAGAATTTCTTCTTCTTGCTAGAAATATTATTGATAGAAAATTAAAGAGTTCACCTCATTAATTTGTGAACAGGAACTTGTGTTCAAGCAGAATTTTTGAAATAGAAATTGCTAGTTGACTATGTACAGTTATGATCAACAATTTTCAAGCCCCACAGTAATCTTCTCCCACAAGGACCAGATGGGCACATGGTATTGGAATACTATAGCTCTAATACGGAATTTACTGGATTTGTAAATCATCATAAAACCCCACACATATTTAGTTCTATGAAAATATACCACACTGGGGGGAGGCAATGTATAAATAAATATATTACACTTAAACTCCATCACAACTGTGTGACTTCACATAGCAGATCACAAGAATAAGCAAAAATATTTGATTGCTAGAATGCTGCTGGCATTTGAGATATTCAAGAAATTGCTTATTCACTCAACTCTCTTGTTAACTCTGACCTTCCAGACATTCATTTTAAATCAAACTTTGTTATTCTAATCATGCTATCAACATCGACATTTCTATTAAAAAGAAAACTCATTAGTTTGACAAAATCTCAGTATTAACATATCCAATCCCACATGCTTTGTACCCATCTAGAGTGTTAAATGAGATGATTTGTAATCATTCACAACGTATATAACAGCTATACTTTGTAATTGATATGGACATGGTTGCAACAGTCAAGATAGATGAGATTAAAGGATGAAAGTGTTCAGTATCAGTAGCTGAACAAAAGTCAAATTAGAAAAGGCTGTACTTTTTTTTTCTTCTTCCCAATACCTAAAGATTTATCATCCTTTCCTTATGGAAACTTTTGTGCCTGTAGTGGACAGTCATGGAACAAGGCGGAGCAAGTGTAGGAACAGAGGAGCAGACTACTATCTAAGAAAATGTATGGATTATTTGTCAAAGAAGGGCAGTATTTACAAGAAGAGAGATTTGGTACTTGGTTCTTAAATGAAAAACCTAAAGAATATTTCTGAACATGGACCAAGGGGAAAGGGGAAGCCAGATTTCCAGGAAGCCCTGGCGCATGCAGGGTGGGGGGAGAGTGGTGTGGAATAAAAGACAAAAAGGTAAATTAGAGGACGGTATCATTAAACACAATCTCATTGAATGAGAATCAGTGTCACAGCTGAGCCTCTGTAATGAAAGGGCCATTCTTTGTCAGTCAAGATAAGAGGGCTTTCCACCTGAAGAAGGCTGTTGAATTCGGGCTGATGTCACATGTGGTGGGTTGACTTTGGCTGGATGCCAGGCATCCACCAACCCATTCTATTGTTCCCTGTTCCAAGCTAGGCAGGGGAGAGCAAATCAGATGGAAAACAACCCATAGGTTGAGATAAGGCAGTTTACTAAAGCAAAAGCAAAGTTTGCATGCACATAAGCAAAGAGGGAAAAAAAATTATTCTCTAGTTTCCATCAGCAAGTGATGTTCAGCGTTCAGCAACTGCCCAGGAAGCAGGGCTGCAGCACATGTAGAGGTGGCTCCAGCACAAGTAGAGGTGGCTCTAGAAGACAAACATTGCAAACAGCAATTTGTAATTCTCCTCCTTCCCTTAGCTTTTATTTCCTAGATGACATCATACGGTATGGATTATCCCTTCAGCCAATTTGGGTCAGCTAGCCCAGCTGGCCCTCCCAGGGCCTTGTGCACCTCCAGCCTACTGATGGGGGTAAATGTCGAGAGACATGGCTGCTGTTGTGCCAGCCCTGCTCAGCAGTAGCCAAAACACTGCTGTGTTATCAGCACCTTTCCAGACACCAATGCAAAACAGCGCTGTGAGGGCTGCTGGGGGAAAATGAACTCCAGCTCAGCCAGACCCAATAGATCATATCACATCAACAAGTCTGTAGTTAGCTCTTCACATTTCTTCTGATGATGTTTACCTTGGAAAGCAGATAAATTTCAATCTGAATAATTATCTTCAGAAAAAGGTCTTTCTAAAAATCCTCAAACTGTAGTTTCAATTAAGTATAGTAGTACTCTTCCCTCCTCGTATCCAAGAACAGAGTATGATGGTGAACAGTTACTCCATTCCCCCTAAGCAATGGTTGCACTTCACTTATCAGAAAAGTGAATTCCTTAGCGTTCCTAATTTTTTTCGGAATAATTTTCTAGGAATTAGGCTGATCTTGTACATCACTTTAAAATCCTGCCTAGAAAACATACAGCTTTAATGTACACTGATACGTAAATGCACTGGGTACATACATGTAAGAACAAAAATATAATAGATGACCATATAAATACCTTTACATGGAAGGATATTACACACTGTATATACCAATGCATATTATTCAGCTTTAAATTCTTTACTGGAATGAGAAAAAAAAGCAACTTAATAGAGGAAAGTTACATATAGACAACGTTAATTAATTAAAGTTACATATCAAATCATCCTGGTGGATATAAGTATAGAAAAGTCTCAGTAAACTATTAAATTGTAACAAAATACTGCCTAACAATAACAGCATAATTTATACATATTTCAGTTCCTATATTATCTTTATCACTCTCCTTTTGCATAGGACAACAAGAAACCTAAAATACAGAGGTTAATTTAGGTAACAACTACCACAATTCATGATTGCTTTAGAACCTATTAAGAGTCATTGTTCGTAGAAATTTTAATGATACATTCCAGAGTGAATAAAAGCAGAAGATGATCAGGAATAAAACTGTTTCCATGTATGCTGACAGGACTGCTGAGCATAATTATACATTTCTAGGGCGACCTGTTTGGAGTTTACTCCATAATTTTATGTAAATTTTGAATAACTTCATTTTTTGCAGGTTAAATGCTAATATGTTATTTCATTGCACAATTGAGTTGCATGAGTAATAATGGACACAGATTGCAATTGATGGAACCGGCATCAGATAAAATTCTAGAAGTGTTGCAGAATGACAAAATTTTAATACATTGTTTTCTACCGCCAATTCTTGTTCCTGAATGAGCTGCCAAAATTTTCAGTCAGTTACTAGATATTAGATGTATTATCTATATTCAGAGCAAAAATCCATTACAATGAAAATATTCTTGTGGGGGAAATATTTCATTTTTCCCCTCCTTTTGCTGATTTATTCACTGCATGATGGAGGCTTAACTCAATATATACAGCTTTATGTAATACACTTGCAGTAATCTGTACAACAGAAAAAGAAAACCAGAAAAAAGGAAAAATCAAATACTCTGAAGACAAATATGTGGGATCAAGGTAGCGAAAAAACCTGCCTGTTTAGATTTGCCCAGGTTTCAGGGAATCATACTGCTGAAATCCAGTGAAAGCCAGTTGTTTCTTTTTTAGGTTCATACTGGAAGAGAAAGACAACTTCAAGAATCTTAGAGGTCACATATATGAAATCAAAATGAAAAGAAGGAAGGAAGTGCAGAAGGAAGTGCGGAAGTGCGGAAGTGCAGAAGGCAGGAAGGCAGGAAGGCAGGAAGGCAGGAAGGCAGGAAGGAAGGCAGGAAGGCAGGCAGGCAGGAAGGCAGGAAGCCAGGAAGGCAGGAAGGAAGGAAGAAAGGAAGAAAGGAAGGAAGGATATTAACATCTACCATTCTTCAGCAAATCTAGTTTGCATAACATAGACATTCACTTAGTTTGGGAATACAGAATCAAAAATAAATTTCAGCTTTTCTATCAAGACTGATTCTACATTAGATATACTGCAGATGAGAGAAGGATGAAAAACAAAAACACAACCAAACTTACTGGTCAGTCTGTTAAAATCTGCTCAATAACATTCCCATTCCAAAGACTGCCTGAGGCTTTTCCCCCTCCTTTCCTCAATACTTCACAGAAGATTTCTGTACTTCAAACACGAATTTTGAAATGAAACTGAAGATAGGTTTTGTTTGAAATGATTGACAAAAATATTTTACTTATTCTAGAGGTGGTAATGTGTAAGACAGACATGGACACTTCCCAGTTTGCATCAAATAAAGGACAATAATTATAACTTTTTGAAGGGCTGTCAGAAATATTTAGAGCATCTGCACAGTATACTTCACTTGTGACATGTTTATGTGTCAGTAGCCTGCTGGATGTGCTTTGAAGAGCTGNAGGGAAGGGAAGGGAAGGGAAGGGAAGGGAAGGGAAGGGAAGGGAAGGGGCCACATCCCACTTTGCACGTATTTTCTCCAACTTGTTTTAACTCCCGACCTTCAAACTCCTCCACAGTCTGATGGGAAGTTCACATTCTCACATCCCATTAGAAGAAGGGCTATGTAAGGTTTTCATAATGATAGGCATCATTCTCATTCTCATCTGCCTTGTTTTACTCTGCTTGTACAGTTAATGTCAGGGATGCAGAAAGAAAGTAAAACCTGCAGTAGTACACTTGAATTTCTCCATTATTATTCAATAATAAGATGCTCCAGACCAAGTACACCAGCATTGCTCAGATCCCCATAACCTGAATCTTTTTTTGGACATTATGAATTAACACACAAGCCTTTCAGCAACATAAATTTGACTACCATGAACAAGCATAAGGGATCTGAGTTTATCTCAACAAAAAGCTACTGTCAGGAAAATAAGACTTTAAAAACTGTAAAATACTAGACTGCAAGAAGACAACGTGTGAAGTTTCCTGAGCAGATGCTGGAGAGGAAAGATCAGTCAGCTGTTCTTTAGACCATTTTGAAGAAAGGTTTGATCAAAGCCACTGGACAAGGAGTTTGTTGGGAAGCGGCCTTCTGCTGAAATAGATTTCTTTGCAAGACTTCGCCTTACAAACCTTATACTTCTGATGTTTTCCAATTATGTGCTTATCTTTCTTTCCCTTCTTGCTACAAATGAATCAGAGAATCTGATCTGTCCCTGTAGGAAACAAATGAAGATTGTGGGGTTTTAAGACTCTTCAGGTTGAATTATCTGTATTACTGAAAGAGATATAAAGAAGTGAAACTAGTTTGATAAATCATAATAGTGGATGAGTAAGCAAGTGCTAAGTGTAACTGTGATGCCTACTATAAAATAATGCATTTCTCCTTAACAAATGAAAAAATAAATAAAATCAGCAGCTTAGTCATTAATGGTGGCAACTGCTCAGTGAAGAGAAAAATGGTTTTGCTTTCCCAAACTATATTTTGTATCTTGTGGCATAGGGTGGATCTGTAACTAAAGTTCAAAATTTAAATTGGCTTTCACCAGCAATTAGTTTCAAAACATGTGCCACTCACATGATCCTAGGATTTATCATCATGAGTGCTTCACATGGTTAAGAGAGAGTATCTGAAAACAGAAAAAGAAAAAAAAGTAAGAGGAAAATTTTCTGGTTTTGCTCCAATTTTATTTCATGTTTAATATAGTAAGATATTATACTAGATAGAGGAATATAGTGTTCACATACAAAGCCTCTTTCAAGGAAATTAATTTCAATTCAGATTCAGTTTTGAATAATTTCCCACTATAAAAGTTGTGTTAACTGATATCACAACAGCCCCATGACAGGAATTTTTACTTGAACTTCCTACCTTTACTCCTTACTGGTATTCTCATGTAGCTATCCCCTTTCTTTCATTCCTCTCTACTGTACTTCATAGACTACTTTATTCTAAGCAGTAAAGAATATTTACTCTGAGGATTTTTAATTTGCTCTGAGGACTTTTAAAGATAATTTGATTTTACATTTAGTCACAAACATGACAGCTTTGTAGATATTGCAGTTATCATGGACCTTCTAGAAAAATCAGTTATTGGTGAAACTGTTTGTGGAACTGATCAGACAAAAAAAACACTTTTTTTGCAAACCAGGAGGCAGATGCCTGACATACACCAGAAGAAGATGATGTTCCTAGGACTTTAAAATCCACAAATAACATTGTGAATTATTTCTGTAATACTCAATCACAGTAAGGAAAAAAAATCCAAATACTGGTTTTATATCCTAAAATGACATCACAAGCCTGTTAAGCACTTATTTTTATTTGGAATTTATGTAATCTGTGTTGAGAGAAACTGATGTCAATGGTTAATTTCTGTATAATATCCTTATCCCCTTTTTTCCCTTTTCCTCTTCATTCCCAAACTCTTATCACAGTACAAATTAAAATAAAGTTAATGGTTACATTTTAAATTCATAAATAATTTCTCTGTATTTACCACTCTGATCATTCCCTCTTTGCACCTTGTGTGGCCTTCAGGCCCCTTCAGTCACCCAACTGTCACCATATAGCCTGCAGGTCCCAAAGATTTTTCTAGTTCATCTTTCTTTCCAGCCATAGAATCAACTGTGCTGGTAATATCCCTGAGAGATGTTCTTTAGTCTGTGTAATAATAATCAGAAAAACTTTATAGATTCTATAGCATGTTGGTTTTTTCTGACATCCCACCTGAACTTTCCTTAGTCCAATGCTAGTCTACTCTTTCCTAGTCTGATCTTCATACACATATGGAACAGATTACTCTGCCCTAGGAATGTGAAGATTATAGATTATTATCACATCTTCCCTCAGCCTTCTCTTCTGTGAGCTAAACAGACAACCTGTTCCAATGTCTGGTCACCCTTGATGCCTTAGGTTTAACCCTTATGTTTTTCAAATCCTGCATTGTCTGGCGTGTATGCTTTATATCTCATTGGTTGCTGTTCTCTATAGACATAACACTAGCATTCTGTACTCACCCAAGGCCATTCGGGCTGCCCAGGCCCAAGCTTCTAAAGGGCGGGGGGGGCGGGCCAGCTAGGGGAAAATTGTAAAGTTTTAATTGGTAAATCTCTGCTGATATGCGAATGGACCAAGTCTATAAAAGGGTGGAGAACTCGTGACTCGTCGTCCATTTTGGGTGATGCCCCAAGGAGGGGGCTTTGTCTGCCCCAAATGTACCTTTGAAGACCCTTTAAATAAATACCCGCCTTTTATTCCCTTACTCCTGCCTGGCCTCAGTTTTTGGGCTAGCCTTTTAGGCATCACTCTCACAAGAAAAAATCCACAACCTTAAGCTTAAATAGAATTACTTCTACTCAACTTTCACTTCTTGTGTGGTGCCTTCCCACTGGGCACCACTGAGAAGAGCCTTGCTCCACCTTCATTATACACCCCCATCAGATATTTTTGCACTCTGTTAAGATCCCCCTGAGTTTTTCTCTCCAGGCTAAAGAGTCACAGGTCTCTTGACTTCTCAGTGTGTCAAATACTCCAAACCCTTCATGTTTGTGATCATTTACTGGATCCATTGCTGGATGTCTATATGTTTCTTGTACTTGGGAGCCAACACCTTGGGACACAGCACTCAGTTGTGTCTCAGCAACGTTGACCAGCGAGGAGGAATTATCTTCCTCTACCTGCTGGTGAGGTCTATCCTAAAGGAGTCTAGGAAACTGTTGGCCTTCTTTGCTGGGTCATGGTCCATTTGTTATCCACCAAGATTCTAGGGACTTTCTCTGTTAGCTCCTTACTATCCAAGTAGCCCCAGTCTTGTATTTGTGGATGGATTTATCTTTATGCAGGGCCAGGACTTTACATTTTCCTTTGTTGAATTTCATGAGGTTCTTCTCAGTCCATTCTTTCAACCTCTTGGTATCCCCCTGAATGGCAGCACAACCAGTTGTTATATCAGCCATTTCTAGTTCTATATCATCTGCAGACTTTCTGAGAGTGTACTCTACATCAACATCCAACTCATTAATGAAAATAAGCAGTGCTGTACCCTGTATTGACATGTGGAAATGTGGGACACAGCACCAGGGCCTGACCTCCAGCTGGACTTTGACCCATGGGTCAGAACCCTTAGAGACCCACGGTTCATCCACTTTTCAGTGAACCTTACTATCCATTTACCTACTTGATCCTTCCTCAGTTTGTTAAGGGAGACAGTGCTAAAAGCCTTCAATCTGTGATCTAATGGACATCTTAGTCTTTCTTGTATTTAATAGTTACACTTTTCAACTTTTCCCATCTTGTGCAATTGATTATTCAGGTGATCATTCCTGTCCATTGATTTGCACCTTAGATTTTCTAGCTGTTCTTCCATGTTGGCAGAGGTGTACTGGTTTCAGGCCAAAATCACAGGACAATCTTGCCCTTCAGCCACAACACTGTAAACAAAACAAACAAAAAAACCAACATGTAAGAAACCTCAGAAATACTCAGATACACTATAATAAAACCACTACTTGTAAGTGCTATAAATCAAAGGAGTACAGCTGCAGGCACTGTCATTGCTGTCATTTCGAGACTGTCAGCATTTCTTCTTCCTCTGAATGGCTTGGATGTGCCACATCTCCAGAGCTGAAACATGAAGGACAAACTGCCAGCCAGGACACTATATTTTTTTAAAACCGCCAATGTATTTGTTATAATGGACTTAACTAGGGGAAAGCTCTCTTTACAATTTAGTACAATGAGAGAGTTAAAAAGTTTTCACTCATGGATACGTTAGGAATAAACCTCCTACAAGGCAAAACACTATAAAGGAAAACAGAGTGACAGAGAATTTCAGTGACAGAAAGTTGCATGTAGAACCTCAGCATCTCCTGTGAACACTTTTCTTTGTACCATTTTTGGTTTTTTTGTGGTGGTTTGACCCTGGCTATGTGCCAGTTGCCCACCAAAACTTCTCCATCACGCCCCTTCTCAACTGGACAGGGGAGAAAAAATATTTTTAAAAAGGTTAATGAGTTGCAATAAGGATGGGGAAAATTCACTCACTGATTACTGTCATGAGCAAAACAGACCTCACTTGAAAAAAAATTAATTCAATCAAAACCAGAGTAGGATAATAAGAAGTAAAACAAATTTTAAAAATATCTCCCCTCAGTCCTCCCTCCTTCCTGGGTTTAACTTTATTCCTGATCCTCTACCCTAACCCCCTGCAGCAGTGCAGGGAGATGGGAAATGAGAAGTGTAGTCAGTTTGTTACATGTTGTTGCTGTCACTGCTGCCTCCTCAGAGAGAGAAGTCTTTCCCCTGCTCCAGTGTACGGTGCCTCAGACAGGGAACTTCCTGATGGAACACAGTCCTCCACAAACTTCTTCAGCATAAGTCCTTTCCATAGGCTACAGTTCTCCATTAACTCCAGTGTGGGTCCCTTTCCACATGGTGCAGTCCTTCAGGAACAGGCTGCTCCACCACGGTTCTCCTGTGAGGTTACAAGTCCTGCCAGCAAAGCTGCTCCAGTGTGGGCTCCTGTCTTCATGGAGCCACAGGTCCTGCAAGGAGCCTGCTCTGGCATGGACTTCCCACATGATCACAGCCCCCTCAGGCATCACCTGCATTGTCATGGGGTGTTTCCATTATGTGCCTGCCTTCACCATTGTCTTCACCACAAGCTGCAGTGGAATCTCTGCTGCAAAACCTGGAACACCTCCTCCCCTTCCTTTTCCATTGACCTGGATGTCTGCAGGGCTGTTTTTCTCATATATTCTCACTCCTCTCTTCTCTGGCTGCACTACTTTGGCACAATAACTTTTTATCCTTTTTAAATATGTTATCGCAGGGACATTACTACCATTGCTGATTGTCTCAGCTTTGGCCAGAGGTGAGTCTGTCTCAGAGACACTGGCACTGGCACTGGCTGTGCTGAACAGGGGGGAAGCTTTCGGCAGCTTCTCACAGAAGCCACCCCTGTAGCCCAATACAGCTACATACAAAATATGAGGTGCTAGAGACAGGGGCAAGATCCATCCGCAAGTTTGTGTCTATAGTACATACCCTAGACTTAGCAGATTCACAAATCAGGCTCACTTCAATAATTACCAGAGAATAAGGGAGGAAAATGTATCTCAAGTGTATTTTTTCGGTTTCTCAACAGAAAAACAAAACACCGAACCCCTGAACTTCTTGGTTCAGGCTGTATAATGATTTGAGCAAAGAGGGAAGGTGTGATATTTTTTCTGTAATACTTACAACAATACAACCCTGAACACAGATCCATTAAAAGGACTGAAGAATTGTTTAGGGTGATGTCATTTATGGCAGAAGATAAATGCTCTGAATATATTTCAGTGTATTCAAACCCACATACCTGCAATACATCCATGTTGTGGCTCTGTGGAAATTTCACAAAAACTGAGCCTCCAGTGATTTAAGGCATTCCTGTTGGTGGTTTTCCTCTCCTGTCTAAATGCATTGTATAAACCTGCAAGCTTCTGAGCAGAGACTATTGCATCTGTGATATGAAGATAGACAGTTTTTTCTTTTGCCGAAAAGTCTTATAATATCCCTGTGTTTTCTAACAATTTTGTAGACTGCCCCGGACCAAAAATTGTTGACTCTGAAAAATAACATTTCACAGCCTGTTAGACTGTAAAGTAAAGCAAACACCTTCTAGTATTACAGTACCTATTTTAATAGTCTATTAATCTGAAATGGAACTACACGTAGAAACTGGTGTTCACTAAATGTAATGCACATAAATCTGAGAGGGCTTGTAGGTCAAGGCAGATACTCTATCTTCTATCAACTCCACATCTATTAACAGTCATGACATACCTCCAGTCAATATGTAAAAAAGACCTCTCAAACCATAAGTACAAGCCATCCAGGACTTGTAACCTGGATGGACTGACTGTCCATCTCACTTTTCAAAGAGGCTGAAACCATAACCCTCAAACACAAACTATCAAGCCTGTTTCACCAAGCCTTAACACAAATATTATCTCAAGCTATCGGTGCTAACTATTCATCTGTTTAAATCATGATTGTGAAAAGGGCAGTATTATCAGGTTACTTGTGGATAAACTGCAATAGGCTGGTTGTAGAAAAGTATAGGAAGATACAAATTATGCTGACTAGACCCTGAGTGTTATACAATGGACTAGTAGGGTGTAAGGAAAGAAAAGCTTCACTTTTTACAAGCTTGAAGAGCTTATAAATCTCTTTCAAACCTTGGAGAGCTTATAAATCTCTTTCAAACCTTGGGAAATACTAAGGATATAGATGAACTAACACCTCCTGCTGACAGAGGACAGCACATCACCATCAGATGTGACAGTGCAGCTCGCGCTGCCACCCACAGCTTGGTAGCTAGCAGTTCCTGGTACTCAAGGCAACATTTCAGGGACAAACCCTTTAATGAGTTTTCTTGTGGGAGGTGATTCACCTCCTGGCCCTTGAAGCAGAGCAATTAGTGCAGTTTAATGAAAAGTGCAGACACAGTTTTAGCAGCTTGGGGAATCCGATTTTTTGCCATGTGGAAACAGTGACTGAACCACTATTTCCCTGTGGGATCTGCCGAGGGTTTTGGCAGGAATTTATATTCCTTGGCAGCTGGGCCTTATAAGAGCCCAAGAAGCTTGACCTTGCTCACACTGGAGGTTAATGTGCCTACGAAAAAGAAAAGGCTAAGGTGGGCTGTTGCACTATGTAAATAGCCAAGGGACCAGCCTCTGCCTCGTGTTTTCACAGTGTCACTTAAACTTCTCCTTAAGAAAGCATTCCTGGGAGAAATGGGTGAAATGCCTATTCTCAGTGTTTGCAACCCTGATATTAGTTCTGAACATGAACTCTTTTGGTCCATTTGACTGGTTATTGAATGCCTTCCTAGCCTCAGTCTTCAGGAGAAAGTCCTTTTATCCTCAGGGCAACTGGTCCCTTGAGCTGGTAGACAGGGACAGGAAGCAGAATAACCATAACCCAGGAGGAAGTAATTACTGACTACTGTGCCACTTAGACACTCAAAAACTTATGGGACCAGATGGAGTTGACCCGAGTGTACTGAGGGAACTAGCAGAAGGTCTCACTGAGCCACTGTCCATCATTTATCACAATTCCTGGTTATCCGGTGGCATCCCAGTCAACTGGAGATTGGTCAATATGATGCCCATCTACAAGAAGGGCCAGAAGGAGTGTCTGGGGAATTACAGGCCTGTCATCCTGACCTTGGTGCCAGGGAAGGTTCTGGAACAGACCATCTTGAGTCTGATCACATAGCATGTAAAGCACAACCAGGGGATCAGGCCCAGCCAGCCAGGGTTTAGGGAAGGCAGGTCCCGCCTGACCAACCTGATCTTCTTTTATGACCAGGTGATCCACCCAGGGAGTGAGGGGATGCTGTAGCTGTGTCCACCTGAACTTCAGTAAAGCCTTTGATACCATCTCCCACAGCACTCTCCTGGAGAAGCTGGCAGGTCATGGCTTTTTAACTCATGGCTGGGTTAAAAACTGGCTAGATGTCAGGGCACAGGGAGTGTTGGTTAATGAAGTTATATGCAGTTGGTAGCTGGTCACTAGAAAGTTTCCCCAAAGCTCAGAATTGGGTCCAGTCCTATTAAAAATCTTTATCAATGACCTGGATAAGTGGATTGAGTGCACCCTCAGAATGTTCACAGATGACATGGGTGGGAATGTTGATCTGCTGTGGGGTAGGAAGGCCCTGTGGAGAGACCTGAACAGTCTGGATCAGTGGGCTGAGATCAGTGGTATGAGGTTCAACAAGGTGAAGTGCCAGGTCCTGCACTTTGGTAAAAACAATCCCCTATAGCACTACAGACCTGGGCCAGAGTGACTGGAAGGGGGTCAAGCAGAAAAGGACCTGGGGGTGCTCCTAAAGAGAAGCTGAACATGAGCCAGCATGTGCCAAGGCCAATGGCATCCTGGCCTGCATCAGCAATAGGGTGGCCGTCAGGACCAGGACACTGATTGGCCTCATGTCAAGTGCAGTGTTCAATTCTGGACCCGTAACTACAAGAAAGACATTGAGGTACTGAAGCGTGTCCAGAGAGGGGAACAGAGATGGTGAAGGGTCTGGAGCACAAGTCCTATGAGGAGTTGCTGAGGAAGCTGGGGGTGTTTTGCCTGGAGAAAAGGAGGTTCAGAGAGACCTTATCACTCTCTACAACTGCCAGAAAGGAGAATGTAGTGAGGTGGGGGTTAGCCTCCTCTCACAAACAACCAGCGACAGAACAAGAGGAAACAGCCTCAACAAACAGTGCACCAGGGGAGTTTTAGGTTGGATGGCAGGAAGAATTTTGTCTCCAAAAGAGTAGTTAAATGTCAAAGCAGGTTGCTCAAGGAGTTGATGAACTCACCACCCCAGAAGTGCTCAAGAAATGACTGGACATGGCACTTTGTAGTCATTCTTAGTTGGCATGGTAGTGTTCAGTCAAAAGTCACCTTGGAGGTCTTGGAGGTCTTTTCTAACTTTTATAATCCCATGACTCCATGATTCTACGATTTCCCATACACTTTTCTTTCCAGACAGATTAAAAGGAAAGGGCAAGAACCAAGGGAGAGTCCTCATTCCCTTTCCCCTGTACCAGCATGCACGAACTATAGGCAATACAAAATGTTTAAAAAAAAAAACCATCCAACAAGAGTGACCACATTTCTTTACTAGTTGTCAGTGTACTCACACGCCTTAGAATGGCTGTGGTTCAGGGGAGTGGACAAATAGGACTAAGCTGACAAATAGGACAGAGGATGGTGAAGCAGATAACTTTTACTCTAGATTGTATGAGTTGACAGAAGTTGTTTGTCACTCCTCCAGCAACGGGTAAAGGAGGAGGTGGCATATCAGATTTCCTTCTACAGCCTCCTTAATAAACAGGCATGTTTCTGTGCTGTCAGCCAGCAGTAAAGATCGACTTTCTCTGCTCTTAAAGAGTGTCATTATGTTAGAATACTCTAAGCAAAAGACTCAAGGATTTTGGTTTGAATGTTTTCGGCTCGGCTTGGCTCGGCTTGGCTTGGCTTGGTTTGATGTTTGGATTGGTTTGGATTGGTTTTGGTTTGAAGAACAATGCCAAATGAAACAAAACAATAAAGCAAGAGAGAGACAAGAGCTTTGCTGCAGTCTACCCAAGTGGTGCAAAACACAGCAAGAATACCAACGCAGCCTCACTCAGGTGATTCCACATTTGGTGACAGACAAGCTTTCCAAAGCCAATTCAATGAAAATATCTAAGGGAGTTTTTAAGATCCACCAATTTCAAACAGTGCTATCTTTTATCTGTCTAAGGATTATATTGCTTTAATACTAACCTCATACAGATGAAAAGTAACAAATTCAGCATCATCATACAGGACTAGTGTGTTGTCTGTATTTTCCATGAGGCAATTTTCTTCCATTTAGACTCAGCATTCACCATTAAAAAGAAATAAATAATATAAATAAATAAAAATTGATATTGCAACTTTTTTCCAGGAGATTACTTTCACACAAGCAGAAACCAAACTTTTACCTAGATAATGAAAGTATAAAAAAAGCCTTGAGAAACAGGAAAAGTAGAAATAGAAAACAATTATTAGATGTCATCAGTATGCCTCCACAATTGCCTGACCTCACTATTGCTGTGCATCTCTTCTCCATATTATATCTTGTATTTTTATTATCAATATGTTATACAAAAAATATTACATGCAATATAATTTGAGGTTCTAAAGGTGTGCTTGGGAAGGATGACTGTGTCTATTGAGACTCCTAGATTACTCCTATTAGGGAGTGAATGTCATGCTATTTGTCATCCAAAAGGTAATTTTCTCTAGACTTATATTAAGGTTTCATATTTTATGATAACCTCTATATTATGTTGATCTGGGCATTTTTCATGAACCCATTCATCAGGCAGGTATCTCCAGCAATAACTGCAGCCCTGCAACATTTTACTTGTTTTCAAGATAAGATTTTTTTCAGCTGCATCAGTAATACCAAAGGAGCATTTGAATCCTTGTGATCATGCTAGTAAAATTCCATGGCAAGATTTGCACATATTAAGAAGTATATATGTAGGAGTTAATTTATTGATTTTAGAAAATACTGTATCAGAAGGGAATCATATTTATCCTGGAGTAAATGTTATTCTCTGGCAGCTGTCCTGTAACCACCAGTCTGTGAGTGGCCCAGCATTCAACATCAATACAGTCAAACAGTTAAGAGGCACAGTACTTTTGATTTTTCTTGCAGTTCACTACACATTTACATGGGTGAGTGGCAACTATGTGTGAAGGATGACCAGGTTTGAATTAACTGCAAATTCTGCTTTACACCTGGCATAGCATGAGGAGGAGACCCACTTAAAGAGAAGAGTTTACTTGTCCTAATTAATAAGCATTAAAACAATTTGCAAGATGTCATATAGTGCTTAGAAATTGTACCAAAGCTTCACAGGATAAGGGTCAGGGACTGGCTCAAAGGATGATGTACTCAGGGATAATTAACCTTTCAGATTCTTCTTAGATTTCAAAGCAACTTGTGATCCTAATTGAAATTAAATTGAGGGAGGCAGAGAGAGATGGCTCTTGCCAAACTATAAACTGCAATAAAACGCAGTAGATATATCCATGCCCACTAATTTCTTCTTGTGAAGCACTCTGAGGAGCTGATACAGAAACTAAATCAAATCCACAGCTTTATCTGACTAGGTGAGGCCTCAGCACTCCAGTCAAGAAGGAAAAGAGAGGCAGATCCTTTTGCCAAGAACATGCATTTCCCATGGATAAAGGGAACAATTTCCTATTCCCTCAGGTGCTGCTCTATGCTAGCATTCAGTAAGCCTAACAAAAAATCCCAGCTGCTCTCACCTCAGATGAAGAAAACAGAAACAACTCTAAAAAATCAATCTAACATTTCCGGTAGTCTCTAATGTGAAGCAGTCAATTCTTTTCTGCCTCCTCCCCTTTTTTACATAATAAAAATCTACCATCCCTGTCATCCCCAATATGTCATAAGCCATCAAGTGTAAATGCAGCCATTCATCTAATTTGAATGATAATCGAAAATAAGCAGAAAAGGAGGATAAATTTATCAAACTTGTGAGAATATTCTAGGAAAAAAGGCATTTCCTGAGGTAACTGTCCTTGACCTGGCTCTTAATCGAGTGAAATTTCATCACTTTATCTAATATCATGCTTCATGCTTCAGGCTCCCAGCAA
Source organism: Climacteris rufus (assembly GCA_013398175.1). Lineage (NCBI taxonomy): Eukaryota > Metazoa > Chordata > Aves > Passeriformes > Climacteridae > Climacteris > Climacteris rufus. The sequence goes on along the minus strand of VZRZ01007206.1, from coordinate 217,309 downwards.
TTCTATTTTAGTGTGGTCTAATGGGCAGCTGACACATCCACTCAGCACCAGACTGCATAATATGTGCTGACACACTGTGTGGTGAGCACCCTATTGAGAGCTGTTTATTTGTGCCTGGCAAGGAAAAATTTCATCCAGTAAGTCTCTCCATAACAATTTTAGTCTCAGTTTTCAGGGCCTCCACAGGCTCCACATTTTGAGAGGTTCAGAAGCACTTGCAGAGAAATTCAGTCACTTATTTGGGTGGCTGTACATTGTCTGACTTTAGGTGAGAGGTTGTGAAAGCACTGGTTATGGTTGTCTGAAACCTGAATCTAGATAGTGTAATGAATAGTGTCACTCTAACTGTTTTGGAGCCAGCTCTTCTCAGAAACCCTGATTCAATTTGATATTCTGAGGTTAACGCACTGTATTGGGACTGAAAATAGGAATGCACAAAAAAAGCTTTTATATTTATTCAGTTCAGTAAGCATGGCAAACTCATCAACAGCTATTTGTACACTGCAGAGACTTACTTTGATGTACTGATTTATGCTTGCTATTTTTCCTGCAGCATTATTTTGGAGTAGAAATGGACTAAAGAAAAAAGCAGACATGGTTCTCAACATAATAGCAAAGAACATTATCATAAACAAAGCAACATGAGAAAATAAACAAATGACACAATTACAGAGATTCTGGCCTCTCAACCTCATGTAGAAATGAAATTTTCTATATAGAGACCAAGAAATACATTTCTTATACATATATAAAAAACTAAGGTATTAAGATAGTTGTTTTATTTATTAGCCATAATAAATAAGTAGTCTGTAAAGCAAGTTATATGTACGCACAGATAAGAAAAAAAAATACAGACCCACAAATAGAATTGATTAAAACTTATGTTTCATCAACCCATCCACACTGAAAGGTATATCTAGATATACAATTGCTGATCACCTTAGTATTTGGAGTGGAAATCAAATTTCAGAAGCGTGAGAAAATTATTCTCTAAGTCTATGGAAACCATTTCTGATCTTTTATCTAACCTTAATATATGTATTACAAAACACATGTCTTTTCTACCAAGAAATGCATGATATGGGCACATAGTGAATGTATGTGTATTATTCACAAGCCTTTCTTGCTGGAAAGGTGCTTTGACCTTGATAGTGTTAGAAAAATAACCTCAGCTTTTTCTCTTACTTTAGAATATTTGAAGTCAGAACTTTTAATAACTGGAGAAAATCACTAGACAATTTTGCAAATAGAAAAAAAATCAAGCTTTATAATAAACTTAGAGACATCATTTACGTTAACCATTGATATGCATTTGTAGAATGAGAAATGTATATGTATATGGTTGGATTTAAAGGCTACTTTGTTAGAGGCTGTCTAGAGACTTAGTGAAAAACCCATGTACATAACTAACACTTTAAAACTGCAGCTAGCAAGGAATCAAATGAGTAAAAGCCATTGGATTTTTCTTTTTTAGGAAAATGAAACTGAAGGATCAAATCCAATTTGCAGTGCTTCAGATTGTGAAGATTCAGGTTCATTATTATCTGTGTCAAATTCTTTTTTGCTTGTTTTGCATAACTGATCATTTTCTTGAAAACTTTACATTAAATCTTCCTTTTTCCCCCAAATAGAAAAGACACCAATTATTTGTACTAACACAGTATTTGTCTCATTTTCTATCACCCATATTCCACATTATTGCCATGTAAGAAAAGACTCCATAGCTATAGACTTTTTAAAAATATAGTAATAATAATAAATATAATAAAAAATACAGTAAAATAATAATTTACTACCAATATAATTAAAGTGTGCATTCAGCACATACATGGTTATTTGCATGTACACATACTTGCAGGTGTACGTTTATCTACCCACCTCTATGCAAATAGGTTTGTACATATATAAGCATTGAAGTCTCTATTGTGAAAAAGTAAAATGAATCTACAAGTAAAGTAAAATAAGAAAACTTTGTAAGTGCAGCAGCTTTAGTCCTTACAGAAGCATTAATTTAGCCATCTTGCACAGACTGGGGGCTGTATTTTCAGTGCATGTACAGTACTTGCCTATCTTTATCACAAGACAGACAGGGTGCAGCATGAACCAAATAATAATGTCAAGAAAAACCTCAGTCACATAATTTCTAGACTTTTATTGCACCCATGTTTCTTTTCAAATTAACATAATTTCATTTCTGTGTGATCTCCATTTATGGAGAGGATCATTTCAGGGGAACTGGGAGAAGAAAGACCTCTAATGAAGAATGAGACCATAGCCATGATGTCTGCAGCAGTTTTAAGTTTGTGTTCTGTATGTAAGCTACCTCGCTCGCCACAGTCCTTGGACTCACTTGTGCCTCGTCAGGCACAAGTCAACTGCCATGCACGAAACAGAGCAGCATCAATATGGAAGTTGGTATGTCGTTGAGATGATAGGGTGAAGAGGAGAAAAAAATTAAAATTACCACCCAGAAAGAGGATGATTCTGGGCTATTTCTGAGAACTGTGCCTTCCTCCAAGCAAAATCTTTATCTGCAAGAGATGGAGATGGCTTGGCTCAGCCTTATGGGTCAGACGATCCTTTCACATTAGGGGCAGCTCTGTTCCAACACATCAACATCAGGACAGCAGCATGGGATCTCACACACTCATGCAGCAGTGTCACTTTCCAGACACTATTCCCAAACAGTGGGATAAATGTCAGAGGCATGAGAAGTAGAGAATAAAAGTGAAGATGTAGCAGCTGAACACAGGGCAGTTATACACAGGTTCGGTGTCAAACAAGGAGGTTGACCTTGACCTCACTGAGTGGAGCCATATTGACATTAATGTAGGCTAGCACCTCCTAAAAAGAGAAGATGTATGAGAAACTGCTAGCAGATTCAGCACTGCAAAGCAACCACCAGAGATATCAAATGAGTATCTCATGGAGTAATTTTGCCTTTCCACCTGTACATGTCCATGAGCAATCTTATGCACTCTACTTCAGGTTCCCTGGAGTCACAAGCTACATAGGAACTATTTTTTCTCTATAAAGTGAACATTTCACAACTTTTCAGACTTAACATAAACAGAGCAAATTCTACCAGAAGACATACAGAAAGTTTCAGAAGATTCCTCAATAGCTTTCCACTAGCAGGAGGAAACATTTGTTTCAGATTTTTTCATCTGTAAAGGTGAGTCACAGAATGCTTCAGCCTTCAGTCAGATACTGTATTGATCTTTCCCATTCAGCCAGAGTTAAGTATTTAGCAGCAAATTCGAGTTTAAGGTAGGGAACAGTAATTGGGCACACATGTCGAGATCTTTGGAGAACAAGGTAAAGTGGAGTGGTCTTTTAATGAGCTTGGAGAAGGAAAGAGGAACTCAGAGAAAATAAGGGTGTTATTACAGTTCAACAGTAAACCCTATTCATGCTCAGAATCCTAATAAAATCTGCATGCCCTTTCTCCAAAGGCAAAGTAAATAAACATACAAGCTGTGGAAAGAGGACAGCCAAACCAATGAAACAAGTTTCTAGACATGTATGTACATTTTTCTATGTCAGCATCCAAAAACTAGCAAGGAAAAAAAGTCAGAAAAATCTCTCATTCTGAGACAGGAAATTCTAACAATATCTTCTCATGAAATTATATGTGAGAGAAAGTGGAAATACTTCCAAATACTAGTATTCTTAGAACCACCAAGAAGGCTTGCATAGAAATCTGTTTTCATACATGTGTATGTGAGTGCATATATGTTTGTCTATATTTATATGTATATAAATATATATATGTATTTAATTTGTTAGTAGAATTTTTCCTAGTTTTGAATTTTACCTAAATCTAGTAATTTTAAATGTATTATATGTAACAATTTCTGATGCCTGTTTAACCTTAAATTTTTTTTTTACCCTTTCTGGAAGTTGTAACTAGGGTATAGTTTGGTCTGTATTTCCTGAATTGCAATCATAAATAGACACATGAATTTTTCTGCAAAGCCAGACTTATTTCCTCCAAGAACAATTAATGAAGGAAAAACCTTGAATAAAGCAAGACATACCCTCCTAAAGAAGCTTAAACAAGGGTCAGTGAAACATTCATTTATTTGGCATTGAAAGCGTATTTCATAGCAACCCACACATATGGTATTGCTTCTGCTTTTTGGTTAACTAATTCCATAAATAATTAATTTAAATTACACAATTAATTAACAAGGCCTAGGGTTCAATGTGGAATCAGTAAAAACCTTTCCTCTGTAATGCTTTAGGTTAAGATCCTCAAATAAACATTTAATACAGCTTTTCATAAGGGAGTTACTGTGTGTATACCAAATTATTAAATGCTTTTACAGAAGGAGAGATAAATTCTATAATAGATGAAACACTTGTTAAACAGATCCTAAATCTAATATCATTTCAAGGTACTATACTTGTTTTATAGGAGTTGTATTAATATATTTTATTTTGTATATAATTTTAGAGAATTATTGTTTCCTATACACATTGTGAATGAACAGAAATACTTCTGCAGATTTGTTTCACTTTCCCTGAAGCACCTGGTACCCACTGTCCAACGTACAATACAGAGTAGGATGGAGACAATATTCTTATTACATCTAGGCCTTTTTTTCTGTGCTAATTGAAATTATCATTTAATTAAAATTTATTTCAATCCTTTACCTCTGTGTGCACACAAATTTTTCACAGCTTTACTAAAAAGTTCAGTAAAGGCTAGTGTTAGAGGTAGAAATCTTTGTAGCATTTTGAGTAAACAGCTTACAAGCAGGAATGTTTCTAACAATCTAGAGTGTTATCAAAATGTGTTTGATGGGGAAATGTACCTCATTCTTAATGTAAGTGCATTTACAGGACCTAAAATCCTGATCTAGCTGAATGCAATGTGTTTCATCACTTACTTCATCACAATGCATTTAGGATTTACCCAGGGAAAACAAACATGTTCTTTGGATATCATAGTAAGGCCATGACACATAAATGATGCACAGTTATACAAAGTCCCAGTGCAATGCCTGAATGGCAAGAACATGTTTCCTAGGGCAGTTGCTCCTTGGCTCTGGGTGAAGTCCTGGTGCTCTAGATTTTCTCTTTATCCTGAATCATGACGATACACCTATCTTTCAAAGGTTTGATGGACTTAATTAATGAATGTTCATAAAGTACCTCAAATACTTTTAAAGACAGACACTGGAGTAGTATAAAGAATATTGTTTCCCACATGCATTGTGAATGAACAGAAATGCTTTTGTAAAAACTGAAATTTTCATATACCTAATGAATTGCTGAAAAAAAATTAAACAACCCAGTTTTATTGTATTAAATATTTAGCAGGGGTTTCTTTTTTTCCCTCCCAGAAATTCAGTAGTTGCATGAAAATGTCAGCTTCTACAAAAGCATTTCTATTCATTTTTGACAGATATTTATCATATTAAAAGACAAAGGGTCAAATTTCAAGAAAAAATTTTCTCTAAGATGAGCTCTGTTATTTACAGTATTCTAATACTTCAAGGATTTGTAATCTTTAGTGAATTCATCTGTAAGTTACATACTGACAGTGTTTTATGGAAAATCACATCTCAAATCTATATTTAGTGACTCAAATCCTTCAGGAATAAACAGGACTTGCTAACGTCTGCAATTTCAAGCCTGTTTATATCTGTTTGCCAGTATAACAATAAGGCCATATAAATGATCTGTAAGTTACCTCATAACATGCAAGTGCTCTTAAGACCTTTGTCTATACTGAGATATATCATTACAGTTTTTTCATGAGATGAATTCTGTCTTAGCCTATGGTTATCACCTCCTATAGAAAGAGAGTTCCCTTTGAAAATTTTACTTAAATCTAATTCCAATCGGGATTTGGGGACAGGGTAGGATGATGGTCGTTGGAGTACCTCTGTGATTCTGTTCTACTTCTAGCATGCTCTTTCTAATTCACAACCTGGGCTTTCTTTTCGTTATTATCATATGTAAACGTCTACTTACCTGAAACTAGATCTTCAGAGCAACCATGCAAACATTACACTCTTTACACACATGTAAAGTAACTGTGAGAAATAGCTTATTTGTGAATTGTCACTCACTGTAAGATTTACTTTTTGTCTATGTCTCACCAGTTACAGTCAGATACACAGACTTTTTACACTGTGAATTTTACACTCTGGATTGTGGGTGCTTCCTCTTTCTCTTCATGGACCAGTTAATTTTATGTTGTCCTCAACTTTAGCATATTTTGAGGATTTTACTTTCAAGGTACATTGATGTCATTAAATTACCTAACATATATCCCATAATACTAAAATATATTCTACAAAATACAGAGGAGCAAAAAATACAGGTTAAAATCCCTTATCCTTTATCAAATTTACATCTCCAAATTAACATGTATTGGAAGAGGAGTAGGGATCTCAGACACCTCTGGTGACATGGCTCCATTTGAATCAAATTCAAGGGGGGAGCAGAAACATTTTTGACTCAGTGGATGCTTGCTGCATTCAGGCATCAGAATGCCTGAATTTTTGTGAATGTCCCATATTTTAGATGAACACGCACAAGCCAAATTAGATCTAATCAAATTCAGACTAACAAGTTAAAAAATGGAGTTAAGGCAATGTCTTGGGAAAAGGTAGGTTGTCAAAATACCTCAGTCAGGAGAGACTCATACTGCTTCTCTAGTTTGCCTTAAAGTTGTCGTCACTTTTTCATTTTGATCTAAATGTCCAGCTTCATCTGTTTGCTAATAATTTGGGGATGGCTGAGCTACCTTCTTTTCCCTTTTCACTTAGTGCATAAAAAAAAGGCTCTGCTAACTTTATCCTACCTACTGAGCCCTTCCTCACTGTGGTTATTGAGTGTGGTTGAGGAGTTAGAGTTAATTGTAAAGGGCCTGACACATAAAAAGGGGCATGCAGAGACGCTGGTGAGGCCACAAAGAAATCAAACCACAATTACAGCTTTCTATGCTTTTGTTTTCTGTGGTTCTTTTACTGAGGGCCTTGACAAGCTGGCCTGTAAAATTAAGATATATACATTTATTTCTTAAATAGGAGAAATTCCATTAACCTAATATTTTCTAATCCAGGCTGTTTTGAAATTTCTCTTTCTAAAAAGTTGAGGCTCCCCAGGCTGAGCTAGGGTTAAGTGCATTATTGTAGTTTATGCATAGCATCCTAATTTGTCTATGTGGAGAAAGATAACTTTACCTTAAGAAATCAAGAAAATGTGTGAAACCTTAGAAAGTATATTTGTGCAGAAGAGGAAAAAGAAAGCTGATGCCAAGAAAAGAAGGCATGTGTAAATTTTTTACCATGATGGGGAGGGATGTGGAGAAGATGCATAAAAGATAATTCAAACTTTTCTCACATGTTAAGGTTATTTAAAACTATTTTATTAGAGGATGCAAGAGGTCACACAATGAAAACAAGTGCTCATGAGAAATTCAAGGATCTTTTAGAAAAATTCTTAGAAATTTCATGATATTTTAAAACACTAGAATCACCATAGGTAAGAGTCTCAAATCTTTAATCCAGACAAATTATAAGGCCACCAAAGAGACCTATAATATCCAGCAAGAATGAATAAAGCAAAAGTAAGGTTCTGCTAACTGTACATAAGGGACGGGATTTGATAGATAGGTTGTATTCCTGTTATATTATTTTCTTTCATCAAAATACTTCAAGGCTCACCATGGTTCTTTTTGTGCTAAAATAATAACAACAAACAAAAAGCATGATCACCTGCAGTGGCATTTCACACCATCCATCAGTTACAGAGCTTGAAACAGGAAGCACCATTTTCCAAATTGAAAATGTTTGAATGGGCTGTCAAAAAGCCTCTCAGTAAATGTGTTCCATCCAACAGAAACAAACCTTCTGCAAACAAATCAAGTGGTACAGAAATCCTTTGCACAAGATGATAGGCGAGGCCGCCATGCTGACACTGTATGCAAGCCAAGTTTTCATGTACTTTGATGGCTGACCTCCAACTCCTGACATATTCATTATATTCCAGCATGTTGGGTGCAGATTGCATTGAAGTGATGACAGCTACAAGACAGCCAACAAGGAATATGGGCATTCTGGCAACAGGTGGCCTTTCATTTGTACTGGGAAAGTTAATCTAGTTTATCATCAAAGTATATTATGTTCAAGGAGTGTCATGTTTTGAGAAGTATAGTGACAGATCAAACAGAGGAAGCAGTCTTCCATAGACTGTGACATTTTTTGTAGACCAAACCTTTCAAACTGCTCTATTGTTTATGCTTGATTTAGGTCAGTTAAACGTTATTCCGTTGTCCTGGGGTTTACACTGCTGGCTCCATATTACAGTTTCTGCACTATGTCAAAGTCTGATGGAAGTATGCCATAAAGTATGCAGCCCTGGGACCACCATCAGCTGCACACTGGGGGATACTTGATTACTTTGAAAAAGGTGATTTTAGAAAATTGGTACTCCTTAAGGAAAAATAACAGATAGAAATACTTCTAGGAATGTGCGTCTTTAGCTCTGACAATCACATTACCTGCAAAATCAGTCCTGAAAATACTTGCTCCCTTGCCCACTTTGCTAATCTTTTTCAACAGACTGAGGAAAAATTGTATAAAATTGAAATCATGTCAGTCTCATAACTGAAGTGCTTGATGTGAACCCTTGGTTTAATTTCACTCCTGCTTTTGAAGGTAGATCAGAAAAATACTGTGCCACAGTTAAAGCAAACCATTGATTTTATGTGTGAGAATATAGTCACAGAGCTGACACCAATTTCTTGATTGAAACTGTTTTGTGGTAATGAAGCATTTTTTAATTAAACAGATTTTTAATAAATAAATCCACTTGCTGTGGAAATTACAAAGAAATATAGCCAAGACATGCAAATAAGCATAAAAGATCCAAACCCAAAGTACTAAAACTGGAAATGGAAATCTAGAAATCCTGGTGCAGTCTCCAAATTACAGCTTTAGTGCTGTAAATCACCTTTTCTTCTTTACTGACCAATCTCTGGAATACAGACTTAGCTGATGATGTTGGAAGTTAAACTAGACACTTCAAGAAAAATGTGATCTAGCCAGGGAAATTAACTCACCAACTGATCCAGCAGACTAGCAGGACTTAAACTACAGCTCATGTAGGATACCATGGCAACATCTCCAAATAAAAATATCAGGCATTCAGATGGCATGCTTTTTTATTAATTTCTATTGGATATTAATGGAAAATGTAGATAAGTGACTTTACTTCATAAAAGAAAATTCAACAAATAAAGGGAAAAACAAATGCCCATCTTCTTCTAGCATTTGTTACTTAGGGTGTAGTTAATATTAAACTATTGCTGAGTAAAGATCCAAAGGTTTTTTTGACAGAAGAGCAGTCTGAAAACTCTGGATATGTACATAATAGTTGTAGAGGTCAGTGTTAATAAGGAATAATATTTCTTAAATTTTAAGCAATACAGATGCATTGATGCTTTAGCTGAAGTGGAGAATATGGTCCCTGAAGTCATTGCCGTCTCTTGCTCTATGGCTTTAGTCACAGAGTTGTATTTAAATACATGAACCATATTAATTTAAGGTGCAACTTAATGACAAAAAATGTGTTCCAGAAAAGCACAGGTCGATTACATCTTTTAGTCCTTGCAACCAGACCAGATTTAATCCAAAGACATTTACAACCAGTTTTTAGCTTTTCAATGAAAGAATTTACTTTTTTATAAATTTTTATTTGAAAGATGCTAAGGAGGTAATTTCTCATATAACAGTACATTTCAGACATCTCAGAAATCTCTAGAAATTGTGTCATAAGTACATCATATTTCTGACATGACCAGTAAAAATCTGATTCATCTTCTCATATGATCTGTAGCAGCGTGCTTGGCAGAAGCTGCTGCTTTTGAGCTTCAGGTTTTGGTGGGAAGAAAGCCCAGACAAAGCCCTCAGCCTTCTTCTTCCAATATCTGAACTCTCTGCCTGAGCTGTGGTAAAATCCCATATTGTCTTTGTGTTACCTGTGCCCATATCTCAGATGCCATATATGGCTATGCCTTGGGAAGCTCTTCTCCACTGGTCACTTTGAACTATGCCATTCCCCATTGGGTGTTTCCTGATCCCATCTCCCTTTAAAAGAGCCCTGCAGGGCTTCCTCCTGGCTCTTTCTTCTGGGTTACTCAGCCACCCAGATAACTCTGGACCCTCAGAACGCAACACTGGACTCACAATAAATAGGCTGTTATCCCAGAGAAGAGCCCTCTGTGTGGCCTTTTATTCTCATCAGCGCTAGCACACCCCACCTGGGGAAACTCTCGTCCCAGAGGAGCCAGCAGAAACAGGTTATCTGCGGTAGCTAGGACTCTGTCCTTTGGGAGAGTTATACAACTCACCACAGCAGGGATCACGCACGCATAAAAGTACTGTTGCTTCCTCGAGAGCATTCCAGGCATTAGCGCTTTTAATGACCTTCCTACATACATACACCTGTTAAGGTTAAATATTTTTGGATGAGTTCTGAGAAAATTGTGGGGTCTGATGAATGGAGTCCTCTTTCAAGCTGGGAAAAGCAGAAATATATTATCTTGACAAATGAATCCAACTAGGGAAAAAAAAAGCATGGGAAAAAAATTACATGAGTTTTCAAAATGTGACAGATGAAATGGAGCTCTCAGCATTATCTAATAAGGAAAAGCAGGCAAACAAACAACAAGTATGTTGCTTTTCATAGATGAATACACCCAGATCACCACTTCTCACTGCTACAACTGCCATTGAGTCTCATTAATTGACATCTGTGAGTTCACTTCTCTATATCTTTTCCTGAAGAGTTGCTCCTGGTTCATCAGTTGTTTACTCTAACCTGTCCAGTGGATTTACAACTTCTGATTATAATCTACTGTAACGTTGTGCAGTTAATTGAGATATATGTGCATTCTACTCCTCATGTGACTGAGAGCATGCACAGCCTCTAATTTCTTCCACATTACAACAAAACATGTTTCTATTGGTTTTGAGCAGAGACGTCTATGTTTGCCTCATGTTCTCTGTCTATTGCTCATGTTGACCTAACTGCCTGTAACTGATTTTACAAATTACTTTTAATTAAAAATTATATTATGCAGTTCCTTATGCTGTGCTCTTATCTTTCTCCCATAATCCTAGCTTTCAGAGGCGGAATCATTTGGAATTTTAATTTCATTTTACTGAGAAGTTTTTCCCAATGTTGTCCTTAATCCCTGTAGCCAATTATTGAGTAGCTGGAAGCTGAAAATCACAGGTAATTTGGTTAACCAGGCAATTTTGCGAGTTTTCTGCAACAAAGAGCACATGGCAGAATTATGCCATATAGTGTTGACCAAGGAAGAATTTAAATAATAACCATTTGAAATAATTTTTACCTGCTGCTTTATAAAGACTCTTTCCCTTTTCTGCTCTTATGGTGTTGCAGTTAGCTTGTGAAATCAGACCTATGGAAAATAGGCTTTGTAATGGCTTCCCGACTCCTGTTAAAAGGAAAAGAATGGGCTCAGCTATGAAGTTTTAATGTCTCAAGCCCAGAATTACTCTTCTGCTTAAGGAAAAAGACAGAAATAAACTTCATTTGAATTATGCACCTTCTTCAAATGAAAGGGGTGTTTGAGTCTTGATTCAAAATATTTTAAGGAAAAACTTAGAGGTTAAATTTGTTTGCTTCTTCATAGCCAATATTCATCTGAACTCCTGGATACTAAGTGCAAGGTGAGAGAAAATTACACCAAGAAATTTTATAGTCATACAAAATCCAGGAGCAGTGCTGCATGGCTTTCAAGGTTGCTTACAAGCATATTAGCTTCCTGTGCACACCTAAGCTCTGCAGAGTATTTATTTTTGCAGAGAAACAACTCTGAAAAAAGTAAATTTTTTATACAGATCACAAAATTTTATGACTTCTAATGCTTTTCATGGTATAGCATTATGAGGATCTGATCCACAGAGAAGTTTTGTTGACACTATTCTGATAAAACCAGTAAGCAATAATATTAAAAGTCAGACAAAATAATTGTAAGAAGTTCTCAGGAAAAGAGAGGGTCAGTATTGTTACTGTTTCTGTCAAAACCTCTGATTCTCAGCTTGAATGATAGATGCCTTAGCTCAATTCACCATAAAAATCTTTTTTCCTTAGTTACAATCTAATATTAATGATTAAACATAGACTAGATCAGTGTTGCTCACTCAGAATACTTAGATACCCTTTTTAACACAACAAAGAGATGTCATGGCTTTCACTTATGGGAAGTAACACTTAGACATGGGTTTCTAATAAAAAATCAGAATTGGGAATTAGGTTTCTCAGTGTTCTTTTTTCTTTTTCTCTTCTTTTTAAATAAACACTTTTTGCCTTTGCTTAAAAATCACTTTTGCAGCAAACATTTTGACATGCAAATTTTTCTGAGAGAGAATTTGTAAAGGAAAGCACTGAGCAAACACTAAAGCTTTCTCTGGACTGACTAAAAGCTACTGTTTTCCTAGAACTAGATTAAAAAACCCACAGTGTTCTTTTACTCAAAAATTCTAACAGCAGACAAAGCAAGTTCCCTGCTTTCTGTGAAGTATCCAGGTAAGGTCTAATCTGTACCATACCCCTGCAGCTGACTTGATTTGATTGACCTTGTGCTAACTAAGAAGGTGCTCTATTTATACAGCAGTTTTGCCTGTTATCTGCATGTAAAGCAATTCTTTGCCATTTAATGAAACAAGTGAAAAAAGAATGTCAACAACTCTTTGACTTATGGGTACTATCAGACTGCCCCAAAAAACAAAAACTCTGTTAGACAATTGTACTTTTCTGTCTCATTTTGCTGTTGCTATACAGAAAGTGTCAACAGAAACATAACTATTGTTGCAAGACTATACACTGGCACAAGTAAATGCAAACACCTCTAACTACACTGTGGGGAAAGAGTCCAAAGTGGATTGCGTTTCCCAATCACCCACAGAAGCAGAATGTGAATTATGGAGGAACTCTGTCTTTCTCCTGCATAAATTTGTGACGTTTGGCTGACAGCACCACTGATTTACATTCTCACACTGTTGCACTTCCTGTCCTGCATTTGGCCTATGACAGATACTCATTCTCTAGAACTGTGTTTCACATGTTTACACATCTGTAGCACACATTCTTGAAGCTTGTATTGCAGCCTTCTGCTGATGTTGTCACACATCGAACAGTCAAGATGTTGAAGTCATTAACAAAACATGTATCATGTAATTAAAATGCATTATAGATACTGTATTTTATAGAATAATGGTTCATAAAAAGCAGAACAATAAGCTCTTCACCCCAAGGTTTACACAGATCCTATTTATAAAAAGCAATGAAGGTATCAAAATGCATTCTAATGTGTCAAACATCTGCAGTAATTTCATGGCATGAGCTTCCAATGACCTTCTGGGACATTGTCACCAATTTTTCTTGTTAAGAAAAATTATTTCTACATTCCATCATGCCAGTTTCTGGAGGTAAACAGTAAGGAACTAGTGTACAGTAACTCAAATTAGATACAGCATGTCTCTGCTTAATTTACTTCATGCTGTTAATTACCCATCTAGAGAGATTTTAATGATGCCACATTTAATAATGCAGATCTGTCTATGTATAAACAAATGTTTAAACAGAGTGGAACTTATTTTATTTTGGTATGTGGCTGGCAACCCGACAATTTCATGTAAAAGGATGTTGAGTAAGCTGATTTTTACTAGTCCTCCTGCCAATTACAAATTGATAGTCTAGAAGGCTTTCCTAAAAGGTATTTTTTCCAGATAAGACACTTCTGCAGAGAGCAAAGTCATTTAATCCCTTTGTCCTTTTCCTTTTGCAGTTCAGAACAAAGGAGCCAGCCACATACAGTCATAGACTTAATATGTACTCTGCAGAGAGTTGTGCTGAGGAGGCAAATCCTTTTCTCATAGCCCACCCTTGACTGTAGTGGTCACAGTCATCCTTTCCTGTAAAATAACATTGATCAGAATAAAAGGTACATCCTGGAAAAGAAGTTCTGGCAAGATACAATGGGTTTGGCTGTTGTGAGAATCTCCTCTCTAAACACTGAAGCTGCAATACGGCAGTTGCTAACATTTTCAAACTTTGTTTCAATAGTTATACATTTGTAAGTGGACTGTTCCTCTGAATCAAGTTAAATTTATATTCTGGTAGTTGCTAAATTTGAGATATGATTCTTGCCTGTCTACAAGCTATTTCACAAGTTCACATTTTTGACAATTCCATTCATTTTTCAAAAAATTTACTTACGTGGTGTTCTACTGCCAGCACTGTGCGTAGAATAAGGACTGTTGCTCCAATCTATGCTCTCCATGCCCAAGAACTGTAACCCATGGTCTGTGGCCCTCCATAAGTGTCCTATATACCAGGGACATTTGGTTAAATAATCATTCCTGCTGCTTTCTGTCACATTGCAAAATTTAAACTTATGGGGCTACTTTAAAAAAATAAAATAATACATTTATGAAGACAGGTAAACTGTACTTAAATGAAGAAGATATGCACCTGTGCTTTTAGGGGTTTAGCCTGACCAAGGCAGACAACTTGTTGACTTCCTTTACAGTATGTCTCATAAATTATGGAGATGAAGGTGAAGACTATGCAGAGAGCAGTATTTTAATTACTATATGAGGTTATGTGCTTAGTTTCTTATTTAAATGTAAATAAGCCAGCAGTAGAAAGACTTGAAAAAGATTGTACAAATTTCAGAAATAATTAATAGTATTAATCTATCCCATTTGCCTCTCATCACAGCCGTTACTTTACTTCTATTGAATGTTCTCAAATCCATAGGGTTAGTAAACTGCTTAAGCAGGAAATAAGAAAAAAAAAGGTTAGAAGTTTAAACTGAAATTATACCAGTACACAAGTACACTGCAAAATACCAAGAAGTCATTATCATTTCTTTATCCAGAGTATTGACATTGCAAACATCACGTAGTACAAAATGTGCACTTTTTGAAGCAATGAGAATGATTTATTGGGACTTACTTTCAAGCTCTTATTAGCCTTAATAAACTGACCACAGAAACAGCATGTCCAAAGGGATACAATCATTTACATAATAATCTCTCATAACACTTGAAAAATAAGTCTTACAATCAATTAGATTTTTCAGTTTCTTTTCCTATACACTAGGGAAAACTTGCTGTTCCTTTATTATTAAGTAATATTCAACAGCTTTGATTTGTATTTCTAAGGTAACAATTTGGCTTATATCAGTTTTAAGGCATTTAATCTTTTTCTTTTACATGACTCCTTTTTAGCTACTCTATTATTCTTTTTTGTCTTCTGAGGACATGAAATGTGTATTTTTCGTCATATAATTCTTCTTTTGAAAGAATGTGACTGCATTCATGCTTCTTACCTGTGAACATTCTGTAACCTCTTTTTATAAGCTTGGCTCACTTTCACGTATACCAATAGTCTATGGTTAGTCTATTGTTTTGCTCTTGACCTCGCCTACTGAAATGTCTCTTAAAGGTGCTAATACAATTTAACTACACAATGAATAAGGTGTTGTTCTGTCTTTCATGTAATTTTTTTAAGGTTTTAATTAGGTACTTATTCCAGGAACCCTTTGGCCAGCACATTCACACATTTTACTTATTTAGTTGTCCACTTGCATTTGATAAATTATTTCTCTTATAAATTGTACCACTCATAGTCAAGTGGTCCTCTGGAGGTTAGTAAAAGTTCATTATCTCTCACTAGTGTTTAGATGCAAAACCAAACCCAGGAAAAAACCCACACCACTACTCAGGAAATTATGTGATAATGTCCAGACTAGGAAAAGATTAAACTAATGGTCTTGATATTTTATAATTAGGCTCCTCTAGAGTTACAATAGAAAGTGAAGTTCTTAGAAAGACTAAAATATACCAAAACATTTCCATAAATAACTTTCTTAGCCAAAAGTGTTTTAAAGTACCATAAATGGTGCCATTTTCTCTTTTAGCATCTAATTTACCAAAAACTGGTGTCAAGCTGTGTTTCTAGTCCTTGCAGTAGCTTGCTGTTGTGATTTTTTCACCAGTACAAAGATGAGACAGCGATATTACAGAATTTTAAAGATAATGAACAGATCCACAGCTGATTGGCAAGAAAGAGACAGACGTATCACTTCATTCTTATATTCATCACATTCCATTATACAACCAAAACCATTTTTGTACCATTACTCCAGCTGGCAAACCTACTCCAGAATCTCTCTTCTCTGGTAAACCAGGGAGGGATGGTTGGTTGAAATATTTCTTCAGGAGTATCTTACACACTATTATTATTAAAATTTTATAAGCACAGTGTAGTCAAAGCTTCCTTTAATATGGGCATGTTTTCACATAAAAAGACTGCCTAGAAAAACTCCTAATTCTTGCAATTGTTTGTTTTATAGCCAGACTACACATAACTAATGGGAGCAGGCTTTCATCATCTTTCTGAAATTGTCACATTCTTAATCATTTATACCTCACCTCCAAAGGACTTGACTTGACTGAGATACAAATGTTCTATACATTATGCAAAAATATGTTAAAAAGAGTCCCTTTCAAAAGAACTTAGCCTTGTTCATTATAAGAGATTATATAAGTTATAAGAGATCCTGCAACTTTTGTATATTGTGAGATTTGTACAACCTTCAGCTAAAAATTTCTGTGTGGACTATAGACCCAAGAGACTGAAGATGTCTCTGTCAAACTGTCAGGAAATAATGTATTCTGATAAATGCAGAAATGGGTTTTTTTTACGTCTTTGAGGCTATACCACTATCAGGACATTTACCTTTAATCCAATATAAATTAAGGTACTTATTCTGAATAGTAGCATAATTCAATTATTTATTCCATTCTTCGTCTTTCTCACAAAAGGACTGTTAGCAAAATAGGGGATTAAAAAGAAAATACATTAAATATAATTCATGTTTTTGAAGAAGGACTTGCTTACTTTGAATATGATGAAACATCATTCATAGTTCTTCTGAAAGTATTCAGCCTATGAGAGAGAGGCTGTCGCAATGAGAAACTGCACCAGTAAAAATTGACAGACTGCCCTGAATGATGGGAGATTCCTGATATCTGTCAGTTTCAGGACATATGAGAAACCCTTCAGAAAAGTATCTATGCCTAACTAAGTTGTCAGAAGTCGTTGTCACAGCAGGAGATAAAGAAAAGTGGACCAGTTCCAGCCCTGGGAATCTCAGGAAAAGATCACTTCTACTTCCCTATACCTCCTCTCACATTTGCTCAGCTGACAGAAACCACTAAAATGGGAACAAAGACCCTCATATTTTCCAAACCATGAGCGCTTGAGAGTGAGGTTTTGTGCTCCTCATGCAATACTTGCTATTGCATAAATAAGGGTCAGAATCCAAGCCCATCAAATAAAGATTTCATCAAATAAAAACTTCCTCATGCAGACATTTCCTGTCTAGGTACTTGTAGCCTAATTATTACCTCTTTCTACCAAAACTGTGGGAGATTTTCACCTACTGAGGTTTTTTAACCCTTACAAAACCAAAAAGCGCTCACAAAAACAAAGCTGCACTATCAGAAGATGGAAGGCTTGTATGGTTTTTTTCTACCATGCCAGGTGGGGAGGAGGATGTGGGGGGAGAAGTGTAAGGAAGAGTATACAAAAAGAGTCTTAAAGACACTGGTTCACAGCATACAGAACAAACATGAAAATTACTGGTTTACAGCTTATTGCAAGATCCTCAGATGTTTTGTGTACAAGAGCATCTAAACTGACCTATGATTTTATGCTGACATCACATATAGTTTCCTGTGAATGGGAGAGCAGATAAAATGCAGCACTGGCAGATCTGACATTCAACATTGAAGAAATCAAAGACAATGTTTGCACCAATTTTTGGGTCATGAAGCTTCTGACTTCTGCCCTGATTCAAAGTCTGATTCAAAGTCCATTACTGCTTTCATGTCAGCCCCACTTACAGTTTTGATTCACCTCCACTGTCACAGAGAATATGTCATTCACACATCTTCCCTTTACAGTCAGCTATTTGAAACAACATCAAAAATGGGCGTTGAAAATTGATGCTGTCATTCAGTTCCAGCACTAGTTCCAGGCCAGGCCACTTATTTTAACAAACAAATTAAACCCACACTAACTTTGTGGTAGTAGAGCTCGGAAGGGACATCTCCATCAGATAAATAAAGCAGACTGAATGGTATTGGAGAACATAAAGAACGTTGCTTTCCTCCCTGACTTCAAGATCACCTACCCCTTGAAGCCCAATCTCTCTCATTCCACCACCCTCTGGAAATTTCCCTGGTGATCCTATCATAAAATTCCTGGGTAGAAGTTTGCCTGCAGTGGCATGACTTCTAACTAATGGTACAGGTGGGCCTGAAAGATGAAAATACCTCTCTGCCAACCCAGTTTTTGCAACCATAACCTCTTCCCTGGCTCCATTACTTATTTGCTCCCTGAGACATTGCCTTACTCTGTGTGTGAGCTGCCTGTGGCACAGCAGCTTTGCTGAGTTTGTTCCAGAAACGAGACTGGTGAAAAAAGTCAAAAGTATAGGGACCAGGGCTGATACACATCCCTTAGCATTTCTTGGCTCTTTCTACAAATGCAGCTTACAGATGTCCGACAATCCTGAGGACTATACAACAAAGAATAGAACAGTCAATTTCTCACTTGTACTTGGAGCATTTTTTTATGATCATCTTTTCATAAGGAAGAAAAGCTCAATGTTTGACCTGAGCCAAAGCAAATCACAACACCTAGGTAAGCAATAATTTCAGCAAGTCATACATAAAAGTTCTGCTCATGGTAAGAAAATAAATTAAATTAAATTATGAATGTTCTTTTAATTTATTAATTACGTTATTGTTTTGCTGTGTGTGTGGAAGTACATTTTCAGCCCTTATTGTTACGTTCTTGTGTTTGGCTATCTGTACAGTGTCTGCCATCTACTCTGAAGGTCTGTGAAGAGTTTGATTTGTCTAATTTCAGAGACACATATGTCAACATATTGCAACCATATTTTCAGACTCAGTTTGATTATTTAGTATTAGATCTCTTATGTCATCTTCTTAATTGGATGGTTTTCTCATTAAATGTTTTTACTTTTATTTTACCATTAAATCCAAAGATCCAAGGATACAAAAATTGTCCAAATCACAACTGAAAAATCCACAAAATAAAAGTAACATTTTCCTAATTTGCAAAGGCTGTTTTAGAATCCTACTAAAATTCTGTCACAGATTTTACAGTTTTCATCTCTAAAGAATCAGAAATAAAAAACTTCAAGCTTCAGAGCTCTCATACATAATTTTGTTATAAACAATGCAAGTTGTTCCCATCAGTTTGTCAGACAGATATTTTGAGAAAGCCTTTAACATATTTTGCTAACCCTGATTATCTAACAGATCTGTGGGAAAAGAGTGAAATAAAGTATTTTTTAAAAGGTCTTTTTCTTGTGTGTTAGAAAGAATTACTGAGGAGCAAAAGTCCACCCATAAGCCTATCTTGAGCAAAAGAGTGAACAATAACCAAAAGATCTTAGCTTGAGCTTATGCAACAGTTTTAGTGTCATCTTGTCTTAAAAAACTGGCAAAATTTTTAAAAGCTATTCTTCCTTTGTTGTTGCAGAATCTTGAATCTTATCCTTTGGACTCAATACAGTCATGTTTCACACCCTTGTGTGGTTTTTAAGTTCTTCGTTTAAAGGGTAAGTTACATGATTAAAAACCAACTTTTTTGAGCCTTTCAGGAATTTTTTTTTACTGGAGAGAAACAGTGAGTTCAAAAACCCAGGGATTTAAACAAAAAAAAAAGTTTTTGTGACAACTAATATACCCTTTTTGCTCAGAAGTACAAAAATGAACATTCTGAACTCAGTAATTAAAGTTAAATCCACAATTTTTTAAATTCATAAATTTGCAGTTCATTCCAAATACTTATGGAACAATGCAAAGAACACCAGGAAGGGCTTCTGCAGGTATGTTAACCAGAAAAGGAAGGTCAAAGAAGGTGTACAGCCCTGATAAACAATGCTGGAAAATTTGTAACAATGGATGAGGAGACAGCTGAGGTACTCAAGAACATTTTTGCCTCAGTCTTCAATGGCAACCTCTCCTGAGTGGATGGACAGAAGGATGGGGACTGAAGGAGCAAAGTCCCTCCCACCGGAAGAGAAGAGCAGGTTCATCACCACCTGAGGAACCACAACGTATATAGCTTTATGGAAGCTGAGGATGTGATGTGATTCCAGAGTCCTGAGCAAATTGTCTGAGGCAGCTGTCTAGCCATTCTCCATGATATTTGAAAAGTCATGGCAGTCAGGTGAAGTCCCAGGGGACTGGAACAGGGAAAACATTGTATGCATCTTTAAAAAGACCAGAAAGGAAGATCCTGGGAACTACACACCTGTCAGCTTCCCCTCTGTGCCTGGAAAGATCATGGAACAGATTCCCCTTGAAGCTGTGCTAGGGCACAGAGATGATTTGAAGCAGCCATCATGGCTTCACCAAGCCTTTCCTCTCCCATGAGGAAAAGCTGAGAGGATTGGGGCTATTCAGCCTGGAAAAGAGAAGACTTCGGTGTATTCTAGATGCAGCCTTCCAGTCCCTGAAGGGAGTCTAAAAGAAAGATGGAGAGAGACTTTTTACAAGACCGTGTAGTGATAGGACAAAGGGAAATAGCTTCAGATTGACGAAGAGTAGGTTTAGGTAAGATATTAGGAAAAAGTCTTTTCTATGAGGGTGCTGAGGCACTGGAACAGGTTGGTCAGAGAATTTGTGAGTGCCCCATCCCTGGAGGTATTTAAAGCCAGGCTGGATGGAGCTCTTGGTCTAGTGAAAGATGTCTCTGCCCACAGCAAGAGGGTTGTAACTGGATACTCCTTAAGGTTCCTTCCAACCCAAACCATTCTGTGATTCTATAACTCTGTGACTCTATGAGTCTATGATACTAATACCTTCTAATTAAACATCTGATAATGTATAATTTTCATTATTGTCATTAGGTTTTCCTTTATTTTATGTAAGGATGTAACATAAGAATAATTTTTATTTATAGACATACATCCCAAAAAAACTCACTTATGTTTCAAGATTGCTTTTACGTTTTTCAATAATGAATATTTGATTCCTAAAAAGAAATAGAAATTTTTGCAATATCGTTCAATAAGAAGGAAATTATTTTTGCAATATTCCAATCAGGAAAGCTAGACTGTATGTTCATTTTTCCAGAATTATAGCTTTTATTTTGTCTTGTGAGAAGCAATTGTAACTTATATATACATTTTTAAAATTAATACATGAATGCAATGTATTTCCTGGATATTACTGGCACTTACAACAAAATTACACAAGCCAATATTTGGCGTGATTTGCATCTTCTTACAGTCTGACAGAGATTACCTGAAAGCTTACAAACAAAACAACTTCCTCACAAACATATAGGAATGTTAAGGGAGGGATAGGAGGCATATAAAAGTAGTTTATTCAAACCTGAATTAAACTCAAGACTATTCTTTTGATCTGGTGTATAGTAATAAGTCAGTTTACTAAAAACCCCTGAAGTTCTTGCTGGAGAAATGGGAAGTACAACCTTTGGAAGTCATGTGGGAAGTGCACAATGTTTTCTGTTTGAGAGGTTTTGGGGGAGATATGAACAAGGGTGGGATAAGAAGCCAAAAAAGGAATCGCAGAGTGTACTGCTCCATGGGACAGAGTGTACTGCTGTCCCATCGTCATCTGGCTTCAGCAGCTGTGCTATTGAGTACTCAACTCTGAGGCCAGCTCTGGTGGAGGCACCTGGCCTCTCTCTTGCTCACTTCCCTGCAGCCCAGATGGAGACCAGTGCCTTTGTACAATGGTGTTGTGGCTGCCCTCTCTCCCTCTCCGCAGCTAGACACCCTGTCAGATAGACCTGGGCAGACAATGGTCAGCACCAGGTGGCATACGGCTTGTTTTGTTTACAGTCCTATACTGCAGTTCTGTCCTGATTCTACATCCCTGTCCTGATTCTGTCCTGATTCTACATCCCATATGGGAATGGTGTTGCCACCCTGGCTGCCTGCCCTCCCTTCAGTGTGCAGGACTTGAAAGAGGACTTGGGTCATATGCTCCTAGGAAGCCTGTTGACTACCACTTTTAGGAGAGCCTCTAAGGATTTGTACATAAGGAGAATTTCTGTACAAATAATATTTAGATGAAATGCATATTCCCATGGCTGATAGAGTATTGATAACCTCATAGAAAAGGGTATACACAGATGTAAGTTATCCCTGTTTAAAATTAAAATTATTAATTCCAAAATAAATTACTATTTACCCTGCAGCAGTTTGCCTATTATGTGCAAAGCCGTGCACACTGTTACGATGTTTGTAATTACGATTTATCTTTTGCTTCAGGATCATCTTTATACACTACTTACCTATAAAGTCATCTTTTACTGGATGCAAGTAAAAATGAAAAGATTGAAAATATGGCAGCTAACTTTGCAAATGCTCAAAAATCTCCTGAGACAGAAACCAAATTCTTGAAATTAAAAAGTCACAATTTGAAAAAAGGCTCTAACCTTCCTGAAATAATGCTTGAGTAAAGCACAACTGTTTAATAGAGGAAACCAAAATGTAGGAGGCTTATTGAGCTACAGAAATGGAAAACATACATGAAAAATATTATTCATTAAATAAACATAGTCATGGGTGTGTGTCGTGAACCAGATTCAATAAACACTAGGGCACAAGTTTAAATTTGCAAAGTGCAACTGCAAAGTGTCTAAGGTGATGCTTAGGTGCTATGCTGAAAAGAGATTTTGCAAGTAAAGTTATGTTTGTCTGCTTCACTGACACACAACCTCCTATGTTTACTGTAAAGAACAAGAATATTTTACTAATGCCTTACACTGAGATTATCTTTCTCGTTGCAGTAATTTATTTTTAATGGTGAAAATGAACTATTATAAAGAAAACATCCTTGAGATATATAAAATTTTGGGCCCATGCATCTTTTAAAAGCATCCTGTCATAATGCTTAAAACAAAAAAAATAAATGGGGACAGTAACAGTAGCCCTATACAGCTCTTCAATCATTAACAAGGCTAAAAGGATTAACACTGAGTATTTCTTTTAAGAGGGGCGCAATGGTATTCTGGAAGATCACACAGAGAAATAACTTGCAAAAAAATCTGGATTTTTTATGAATTAAGGTTTCTGTTAGTACCATCTGTAATTGCAGAGCATATGGCTGCTGGCAACCATTGAAAAATGACATCATCTTTGACCCCAGAAATACAAGTGATAAATATTAGAGGATTATAAACCTTTCTCCACAGTGCTTTAATGCTACTTCCTAGCTTGTCAGAAATGATTGCCTTAGAAGTAAAGTAGCAAGTATTTAAAAGTCTTTGTTGTTGACAGATTTAGCTTTTTAACTGTGGAGGCAACATTAGCATAAATATCTTCTAAACAGTACCATTATCTGTCTCTGGCTCTTCATCTGCCCAGGCCAGAGCCGAGCTGAGCTCATCACCACTCACCACTGGCAAAGGGCTTACTATACTTTTTGGAAATCACTTCTTTTCCCTGGCCATGGCTTACCCTTGCAGCTTCTTTTTTCATTAGGATTCCATTCCCAGCCCTGTGTGTACAAAGTTCTACAGCTGTGATGCAATTTATGCTGCATGTGAATCAAACACAGTCCTCCTTTCCTTTGAGGGCCATGCCATGATTGGCCCTGGAGATATGACTGCATCACAGAGTTACATCAGCTCGCTGATGCAAAGTTTTTTAGCTCCGTGGGTAACAAGCCTTAAGGAAGGAAGTCTGTCTCAAAGCACTCTGAGGGGGTAGATGTTTGATTTGCACACTGTCTGCAATCCCTGACCTTTTGTCCACTTCCTAAAAGCTGCAGGGAGCAAACACCAACAGTACTAGAACACAGCAGTTGTGTGTCACAGTTTGATTTACTAGTGTATGGCAATAATATTATCCCCTGAACAGTTACACTGAACTATCTGCTGTATAGAAGACCATGAAGAAAAAAAACAGAGGAGTTAACAATATATTTTTACAAAATATGTAATGAATCTTTATCTACATATTTATATATGTAAAGTGTATATATATGCGTAAAGTATATACATATATGGAATATATATATTTAAAATACATAAATTATATATAATTTTGTCATTTATTTTATTTTTCATAGAGTCTTAGAACTAAAACTAGAGATATTTTAGAAATTTAGCAGCAAGTATTTACATTAAGGCACATTTTCTGTGGAGAAAAGGAGAGCTAGGCTAATACATTTTATTCTTGTGTAAGCTGACTCCTGTTTATCTGTTTTTTATTTATTTATTTTACATATCTGATCAAGCAAGCTAGTTACTGGAATCACACAGTGTTGAGGACTTAAATTTTCAAGTGTGTAACATTTTGTGCTGCAGTCCTATCTGTAAAAGAAGAGCTGTAGAATGAAACCTCAGGCTTCTTTACTGTAGTTGGCTAGTGCATATTTCACTAAATATATGGCTACACTAAGACAGATATAGGGAATATGATTGAAACCAGGATATCTGTTATACACTCCAAGTTTGGAGACCTGAAAATACTTACTTTTATGAGGAGCCCTTACTCTTTTTTAAGAGGGCCTATAACATAGATAGAAACAAACTTTTTACCAGTGCCTATTGCAATAGGACAAGGGGTAGTGGTTTTTAACTGAAGGAGGATCGATCTAGATTAGATAAAGGAAAAACTCTTTCTACAATGAGGGTAGTGAAATGCTGGCACAGGTTGCCTCAAGGGATGGTGGGAGCCACATCCCTGCAAAGATTCCAGATCAGGTTGGATGAGGTTCTGAACAATCTGGTTTAGTTGAAATTGTCCCTGCTTATTGCAGAGTGGTTGGACTAGCTGATCTTTAAAGGCCCTTCTAACCCAAACTGTTTTATGATTCTATGATTTTATGATTTGGAGTTTAAAGAGAACCTTGTAACATTGCACTACTCACATGAAAGTCACAGCAGGATCAAATTTCATATCAGGCGTGCACCTGCTCAGGCAAGAACACAGTGCCTCTGAATTCAAAACCAATATACCACATACATACGTATATATATATATATATATATATATATGTATATTGCAGAACTGGAGTTGCATGTGATGAACTATCTCCAAACTAGAAACCTCTGCACTGGGTCTGTCCCTGTTTAAGAATAACTCACATACATTAAAGTTGCTGAATGGTTACAAATCCAAGAAAAAAAGTACTTACCTGGAGTCTATGGGAGAAGTAGAAGACCAATGGGTAACCTCTGTACTCCTACTAAGTCAGCTTGATATAAAAAACTCACTAGCAGTAAATACAAGTAGCTTCCACAAAGATTAATTTTAAATAGAAAACATAATGCTCAAAATTCAATTTCAGGTGAATGCAATTTGAAAGAACTAATTTTCTCACATTTCCTGCTTGAAACTGATAAGGTATTGCAGTTTTTAACATAATTATTTTAAATAGTTGATGATTGTTTACCAATGTCAGCTTACCCTTTGATGTTTTTCATATTATTTCTCTTTTAGAAAGCACTTATAGATAAATAGTAGGATTGTTTCATCATCACTAAACTGACATATCATAGATTATTGTTAATACAGAGCTTCAGTCCTGATTTTGCCAGATCAACAGGAAATATCACATTAACTTAATAACACCAAGATGGGTATTTTCGTCTTCTTTCAACATTCCAGCCAGGAAACATACAGGATGCCCACAACCACATGTGCACAGCCCTCGAAAATCAAACACTGTATTCTGACTCATACAATTAACAATGTCTTCCTACGTGTTAACAGGAAGAGAAATCTCACACTGAAGGAACAACCATTGATATACTGTTATTTATACATACATCAAAAGAACTGGAGACTCAGATGTCAAGATGTTATGCAATCAATTGCTCTGTGTTTTCACCTTTTCTACCAAAGGAGTACAGATGAGACACTGTTTTGATGATCAGTGGGGGTTGTGTTACAGGGTTTTTCCACTTGATTTTTGTCAGCATGTCTAAACACCAGTTGCTAGAAAAAACCTCATCTCATATTTAAGGAAAATATAAAATTGTAGTGATATTTTTACATGGACAAGAATTCACATGCAGGGACAAGACTGTTCTAAAAGACCCACACACACAACTACCACAATGCAGAAACCAGAAAAGAAACAAAAATAAGTCATTATCAGTTGCTCAACATTTAGCATGTGATGTTTTGAGGTCTAGCCTATTAATTTTGTTAATAATTGAGAAAATCATTCCACTATTTTTCATCTATATCAAGTCTTAACTTCCTTTTTTTATTTATTTCAGAGCATTTTTGGAAATTACGAACATGGCAAATAATAATTCTGCTTGGATTAGATTATCTTTGCTTAGAAGAGAAACAATGGTGTTACAAGGAGGGTCCAAGACTCACCTGTGCTGAAGGGGAAGTCACTGTGCTCTGCTTCTGCTGGCTGATCATCACCTTCTCCCACTCAAAGTTAGCATCTCTTCAAATTTTCCATCTGACTTCCAAACATTTCGTGTCCGAATGAATCAAACTGGATCTTTTTAAGCTACTCTGCACACTTTTAGCTAACCTTGTGCATTTGGATCCAATTAGTTTACAGAATATTCACATGAAGAGCTTTTCCATCAATGTGGGAGACTAGAAAACCCCCAGATGGAGGGTAAAGGAAGATGCCAGTCTAAATATAGGCAGGAGGAAAACTATGTCTCATTGTTAGAGCTGCTCATAGAGTCCCCACATTTACCCTTCTCTGTCTTTCATTCTTATTCCACTCTATGTACATAATCTCAGAAAAATAAAATCAATTTTTGTTTTTTTATTTAAAATAACCAATTCTATAAATAATAAAGATAGTAAATCAGTAAATTATAAATATTCAGTTTCAAGGGTTTGAAATAATATTTGAGGTGAAAATGTCTTGCATTTGTACCTGTGAAGTTAGATAATAATTGGGGAAAATATAACCAGATACAATCCTTTAGATAACTGTAAATGATTCATTAGTATTGGTGTAACTTTTTGAACTGGAGCAGATCCATCTTCAGGTCTGTGTGCGATGTACACAGTTCAAGCTTGTACACTTGAGTACATGTTTGCATCTCCAGCCACTGTGATATAGTGGAACTGCTGACTAGAGTAGATGGGAATCAACCAGATGAAGAGAAACAGCTAAGGAATCAGAAATTTATGTATGGTACTTCACATTAAAGGTTTGGAAACTTCACAAAGAACAACAGATTATGACAAATATAGTACATATTTTAAGGAATTAAAAATTTATTCCCTCAAAGTTAAGAAATGTAGTGTATGTATATAATTGTACATCAGTTTTAGCTTTAAGAAAGCCAAAAATTGTGAAAGGGAATAAGCTAGTAGCAAGATCAACTGACAAAATAATCTAAAGAAAACCAAACCCCAACTGCAGAGGGTATATTGAGACAAGTGGGAAAGATCTAATGCAGCTGTCTGATCTAAACTAAAAAAACTAAACTAAAAACCTGTAACAGCAATGCCTTGTCAATACCAAAACAAAATATGGAGCAAAATAGAGAGATAATTACAGGTTTTCAATATCTGTTGCCTCAAGATGATTTTTAATTGTCAATACCAAAAATGCTGTGGTGATAGCCAAACAGGCCTAAGTATAGATCACCATCTGGAATGCTAAGGCTGGTGGAAAACTTGAGAGCAGATGACTAAGCTCAGATCTTACATAGCAACTTTATGAGCAAGAAGAAAGAACATTATGGACCTTGTCTATTATAAGCAACCTTCAAAGCAATTCCTGCGAAGGTGGAGAATGAGATGAAGGGTCTGGCTCAGGGAAGATAGAAGGAATGAAAGAAGCCAAGAGCATCCTATTTGTTCCCCACGCCTTCTAGAAATCTATCACTTAATTTCATTTCCCATTTCAAAGGCTAATGATACAAATAAGCAAGCAAATGGAGATCACAGGAAGAGCAGATCTTAAATCTGGGCATAATTAAAACAAGGACTGTTCATAGTCAGTGTCCTGCATGCTGCATTTGGCTTTCCTGACTTTTCAGAACATAATTGTGCTAACTTATGCTGCTCCTAAATATCTTTTCTCTATGAATTGCGTTTTAAAAATGGTAAAATAGAAAGTTAGTAAGACTGAAAATGCTATGTTACTGCCTTGGAAGAGAGTATGGCAGCTTCGGTGGTGAAAATAAAATTCTTGTATTTCTGACTTTTTGGGGCTTTGGGGTTTGTTTGTTTTTTGGGTTTTTTTTTTGTTTTTGTTTGTTTGTTTGTTTGTTTTTGATAGACTGAGAAATCTATATTACTTTTAAGCAGAAAATTATGTGTATGCTTTTGAGCTACAAAATATTCTGGATAAGTGTTCAAAAATAGCAGGTATTTAACTCCGCCAAAATCTCACTTGTCCAAGTATAATGTGTACTATAAACAAACAAATGAATCTCATTGAAATGTAATGAAAAAAAAAAAATTTCATAAATGTAGCAGAGAAAAGACTGGTTCACTCACCAAATGACAGACCAACCATTAGAAAGGAAAGCATGACAGACTTTCCTGTAGTTGTACTATTTGCAGATCTTTTTATAAAAAAGTTGCACAGTGTGTGCCAAGAAATCTCGGGGAAAAGTCATGACTGCTAGAGAGGTGATAATGAGAGTTGATAGCTTGAACCTATTCACCTGGCAGAGATGCATTTCAAAGGGGGTGTACTTCTACAGAAGAAAAATACTTGTTTTGGAAAACTGGCACTGCAGGTGCAAGATGTAGAAAGAAGGAGATCCAGACGGGTTGGTATTTTTCCTTAGTTTTTTAGATGAGAGGATAAGTACCAATGGAATTATTCTCTGTTCCATGAAACCATGTCTTGCAAACAGGGACATAAATCTGTGCTTAAATCTTTTTGTAAAACGTGGCCTGAAATATCTGGTTGAGGTCAGTCCTGGCATCAATAAGAAAAGATGATGTGTCACAAATCTCTGTCAAGTGTACTGGAAACACAGAATTCCACTTACCAAAGAAGTAGCTGACTGTGATGCAAAATGTCTGTTAATTTGACTGTGCATATTTAAGCTACTTTTACCTACTAAAAAGGACAGTCCCGAACTTCATAATTCTTTAGAAATGTTGACATCCTTTAGATATACTTTATACTTATCTGCAATTGGGAAAAACTAGAAGCCTCTTTATTTTGGAGAAAGCACTGCAGTACTTATTGCAGGATAGCAGCATTCCTCAGCATTCATTTCTGTAATGGCAAAGCTTTACCTTTGTTTTGGAAATACTACAGTTTTCACAGAAGAAGGATACAGTATCCAGAGGGGGAGCTATTTTCTGAAAGCTACTCTAGTACTCAGTATTTTGAGGGCATGTTAACTGACAATGAATATGCCTATCTGAATCTATATGAAGAACTACAAAATCTGTTTATTTATCTATATATTTAAAAGCATTTTCTTAAGATCCAATCCACAACCTTTCCATTCAGAAATACCTCATTATCTCTGCAAACTAGATAGACGTATAGACAGTACTTGATCTGGCAGGTAAAAGTAACATCTGCTTTGTGCCCAAATTTTTTATTCTTGTTTTAACAGTCATGAACACTTGTGAAACTGAAAAGGAACAGAGCTGCAATTCAGATAAATTCAGATTTTTGATCTCTGAAAACTGGACTTAGATTTATTCACTGAATCAGAGGAGTATTGCTTTTATTCACTGAATCAGAAGAGTATTGCATTTATTCACAGAATGTCACACTCTATAC
The DNA here is from genome assembly GCA_013398175.1 of Climacteris rufus. NCBI lineage: Eukaryota > Metazoa > Chordata > Aves > Passeriformes > Climacteridae > Climacteris > Climacteris rufus. The sequence continues at coordinate 187,472 of VZRZ01007206.1, read as the reverse complement.
AAGTACTAGACTTGATTTGCAGCAGTTTTGCTCATCCATATGCTTTTAAGTTTTGCAATCCTAAGAACACAGTGATAACAAGGGTTCGGGACCACAAAGTTTAATCACCTCAAACATCTGTATCATACAAGTACTCCAAAAAAATATTGAAAACCAAGAAGTCTTCATAATAAGAAATCTAGCAATAGTAATTTGATGACATCTTGAGAGTAGAGCACCTTTAGGAAATTAATCAACTCCTGAATATATCTTCACTTCATACTCATACTGTGGAATATCATGAATTAATATATTTCCAAATACAAAGGAACAAAGTAAAATCTCCCTTTTCAGTTTCAGAGGATGTTTATATCTCATGTTCTCCCACGCTGAGAAAGAAATTACATATATATTTACATGGAGTATTCAAGTACTAAAATACACGAACAAGGAACAAATATAATTGTCAGGCAAATAAAATATTATATAAAATAATGGGTTCTATAGAGCATATAAAACTATCTTTCACATATAAGTACAGATTTTCCTAGAACAGAAAAAGAAAAAAAAAGAGAGACAAACTGTCCTCTATTAATGGAGGACATTTTTTTTCAATATAAAGAAATTTTCTCTCTCCATTATCCAAGATAACATAAAAGGTCTGATATTTAAAAATTCTCTTTAAGAACAGACTTCTGTTTTAAGAGCTGTGGTCACTTCAGGCTCACCTTCAAGTGCCACCATATTTCAGAACTTAAGATATCTGAGAAAAAAATCTCTGAAATACCTCACTTGTGCTTGCAACAGATGGTGGAGAAAGAGTGCACCAGAGAACATGGCAAAAGTCCTAGGAAATCTACAAGTGTTCAAATACACACACAAATACATGTATGTGCACGCACATGTGCAAACACACACTTTCGGTCAAAAACAGTATGGTTAAATTGCCTCATACAAATCATAGCAATGATATGATAAAATGAAAAGGAAAAGCAATAACATTTGATGAATAGAACTGATATAGACTGGATATCAGCCAGTCTAGAATGCATCCTGTAATGGACTGCTTTAAGAAACTGAAGGTTTAAGGTGGTACTTAGACTGGAAACCCTAGTCTGAATGAGAAGAATATAAATCCTGCCCAGATCCACTTCCTGCTTCATAAGTCTACAGGTTGCCTGCTGTAGTAAAGACTAACCTCAGTTTCAAACTTGAATCAGACTTCTTCTGATACAGTGTTTACAAAATCCATGTACCATCACCATTCCTACTTCTATCTAATTAACATAACCAGTTTAAATATCAGATGTTCCAAAGCATTAAAACCATTCATCAAGGAGTCTGAGTAATCTGAAGTTATCATACTGCTAAATCACAGACTTACAGAATGGTATGGGTTGGAAAAGACCTTAAAAATCATCCTGCTTTGGGCAGGGACACTTTCCACCAGATCAGGATGCTCAGAGCTTCATCCTGGAGCCTGGCCTGGCCTTAAATACCGCAGAATGGAGCACCTGCATCCTCTCTGGGTAACATGTTCCAGTGCCTCACCACTTTCACAGTAAAGACTTTTTCCTAATATCTAATCCAAATCTACTCTCTTTCAGTTTAAAGCCTTTCCCGCTTGTCCTGTCACTACCTACTTTGTAAAGAGTTTCTCCATCTCTCTTGCAGGCTGCCTTCAGTTACTGGAAGGCTGCAATTAGAACACTCCGAAACCTTCCCTTTTCCAGGCTGAAAAAACCCAACTCTCTTGCCCTTTCCTCATAGGAGAGGTGCTCCATTCCTCTAATCATCTTGGTGGTCTCCTGTGGACTTACTCCAACAGGTCCATGTCCTTCCTGTGCTGGGGACCCCAGGGCTGGATGCAGTGTTCCAGGTGGGGTCTCACCAGAGCAGAATCCCCTCCCTCGCCCTGAGGGCCATGCTACTTTGGATGCAGCCCAGGACACAATTGGCTTTCTGGCCTATGAGTGCACATGGCCGGGTCATGTCCAGCCTCTCATCCACTAGCACCCCCAAGTCCTTTTTGACAGGGCTTCTCTCCATCTGTCCATCCCTGAGCATGTGTTGATACTAGGGGTTGCCCCAAACCCAGTGCAGCACTTTACACTTGGTCTTATTAAGCTGCATGAGATTCCCATGGCTCACTTCTCAAACTTGTCCAGATCCCTCTGAATGCCAACTTGTCCTTTGGGTGTGGCAACTGCACCACTCATCTTGGTGTCATCAGCAAATTTGCTGAAGGAGCACTTGGTTCCTTTATCTATGTCATTAATGAAGATATTAAATAGCATCGGCCTCAGTACAGACCTCTGAGGGACATCACTTGTCACTGATGTCCATCAGGACTCTGAGCTGTTGACCAACGGATGTGATCCTTCAATCAATTTCTTATGCATTTAACAGTCCTGCCCATCAAACCCATTTCTTTCCAGTTTAGAGTGACCATGTCAAAGGCTTTTCCAGATAAATGACATCCCTTGCCCTGCCCTTGTCCACTAAGGTAGTCACTCCATCACAGAAGGCCACTAGGTTGGTCAGGCAGGACTTGTCCTTGGTGAAGCCATGATGTCTCTTTCAAGTATTCGCCCTGTCCTTCATGCACTTTAGAACAAATTTTAGGAGGATCTATTCCATTATCTGCCCAGGCTCAGAGGGGAGGCTGACAGGTGTGTAGTTCCCAGGATCTTCCTTTCTAGTCTTTTTAAAGATGCATACAATGTTTTCCCTGTTCCAGTCCCCTGGGACTTCACCTGACTGTCATGACTTTTCAAATATCATGGAGAATGGCTAGACAGCTGCTTCAGACAGTTTGCTCAGGACTCTGGAATGCATCTCCTCAGATTCCATACATACATTCTGGTTCCTCAGGTGGTGATGAACCTGCTCTTCTCTTCCGGTGGGAGGGACTTTGCTCCTTCAGTCCCCATCCTTCTGTCCATCCACTCAAGAGGTGTGGGAAGAGAAGTTGCCATTGAAGACTGAGGCAAAAATGTTCTTGAGTACCTCAGCTCTCCCCTCATCCATTGTTACCAATTTTCCAGCATTTTTTATCAGGGCTGTACACCTTCTTTGACCTTCCTTTTCTGGTTAACATACCTGCAGAAGCCCTTCCTGTCATTCTTTGCCTCCCTTGCAATACTTTGTTCTAGCTTCATCTGTCCTTTTTTCCACTGTCTGTGCATTTACTATTTTTCCTTTACTTTGACCAGCTATTCCCTGTTCAGTAATGCCAGTTTCCTGACTTTCTTGTTGTGGTGGGACCGTTTACACCCCCTCTCTGCCGCCAACAGCTTATCTGCTGATGCATAGATTTATGAACATCTCCCCCTAAGTCTATTGGCACCGGCAGTAAGATTTATAGCTGCTAGTAAATTCATCTTTGCTGGGAAGGCGGGATATACAAGATAAGCTCAAACTTGTGACTGACAGGCACAAGGATTTTACAAGTATAAAAGACCACTGTAAGCTTCAAAAATCAGACAATTGTTTATATACTCTTCGGAGTGTACAAACAGTTCTCTCCAAAATGCCGAGACGGCAGCATTTTGAATCTTTTTGCTGCTCTTCTAGAAGTGGAGCGAAATAAAGGTTCTGTACACTTTCATCTGATTGGTAAGTTACATTCGCTCCTAATCCTACTGTTTTTTTGCTAGCTGTAATATAGGTACCTTTTATTGTGCACTGTAAAAATCTGCTAGTATTCTTTTTGTTTATCCTATGTACTGAGTAGTTTTGTTCAAGTTTTGGTCTTATATGTGTTTTCTGGTGTCTATTCAATAAACCAGTTCATATTGTAATAGACCTGATTACTCATTATTAAAGAACTAGAGAGATAAAGTGGTCTTGGGGTGTGGGCTGCCCCAAAAAACCCACCTAAATTTACTCTCACATTCATAACACTTGGACAATTTCTTGCTTCTGGGGATTGCCAGCTCTTGTGGTTTATGACAGACTTCCCTAAAAACTGTCCAGTCTGTTCCACTCTCTTGTCCCTTAGGGCAGTCTGTCAGGGGATCCCACTGAAGAGCTGGAAGTTTGCTTTTCTAAGGTTCAGAGGCCTAACTTTACTCCTTACTTGACCCATATCCCTCAGAGTGCAAACTCCACCAGTGCAGCATCACTGCAGCCTGGGCTGCCTCCAGTCTCAATGTCCCCAATTATCTCACTTTTGTGGGTGACCAACAGATCCAGCAACACATTCCTCTAGTAGGTCTGCCTATTACCTGGATCATGAATTACAGGGTCATAAAATCTTCAAGGTTGAAAGAAACCTTCAGGATCATCCAATCTAACCATCCACTCAACACTATCACAGCAACCCCGTAACCACCAACCACATCCCCTGGTGACAGATCCAGACTTCTCTTGAACACCTTCAGGGATGGTGACTGCACCACCTCCCTGGGCAGCCTATTCCAATGCTTGACCACCCTATCAGTAAAAAATGCTTCCTAACATCTAATCTGAATCTCCCGTGTCATCCTAAGACCATTTCCTCTCACTGCAAGCATGGTAGAAGAGACCAGCCCCCATCTCACTACACCCTCCTTTCAGAGTTGCAGAGAGCAATGAGGTACCCACTGAGCCTCCTGGTTTTGAGACTAAACAAACCCAGATCCCTCAGCCATTCCTCATAAGACACGTTTTCTAGTCCTTTCATGAGCCTTGTTGCCCTTCTCTGGACACACTTGAGCACATCAAACTTATTTTTAAAATGAGGTGCCCAGAACTGAGCATAGGATTCTAGATGTGGCGTCACCAGTGCCCAGTACAAGAGGACAATCACTGCCCTGCTCCTGCTGGTTACACTATTGCTGTTACAGACCAGGATGCTACTGGCTTTCTGGAGCACCTGGGCCCCCTATTGACTCATATTGAGCTTCAACCAGCACCACCAAATCCCTTTCTGACAAACAGCTCTCAAGTCACTCCTCCCCCAGCCTGTACCACTGAGTGGAGTTGTTATGACCTGGCACTTTGCGTTCTTGAACCTCACGCCATTGTCCTCAGCCCATTGGTCCAGTCTCTCCAAGGCTCTCTGTAGACCCTCCCTATCCTCAAGCACTTCCACCCAATGTAGTGTCATCTGCAATTCTCCATGCATTCCAGCAGTCTCCCATATTGCCCACAGCTTGCTGTGCTATTTTCCCAGCAGAGGTTCAGGTGGTTGAAGTCCACCAGCAGGACAAGAACCTGTGAGTGCCGTGCTTCCTGTAACTGGAGCAAGAAGGTTTCACCAATGGGCTCTCCTTGATCAGGCACTTGTGGACACCACCCACAAGGTTCCATTTGTTGCCTCATTCTCAATTTCTTGCCCACAGGTTTTTGACCTGTCCATGGCTGTTCTCCGGAGACAACCTTTCACATTCAATCCACCTACTGATGTAGAGGGAAACCCCTCTGCCACTCCTTCCTCCCTGTACCTTCTGAACAGCCTGCAACCATCCACAGCGGCACCCAGTCATGGGATTAATCCCATCACGTTTCAGTAATGTCAACAAGGTCATACATAACTTTCTAGCAGCACACTGGCTTCCATCTCCTCCCGTTTGTTGCCCATGTTGCAGGCATTGGTGTAGAGACACCTCAGCTGGGCTGCCAGCTGTGTCGCCTTCTGTCATGGTTTAAGCCCAGTTGGAAATTAGGCACCACAGAACTGCTTGTCTTATTCTCCTGTCTCTGGTTGCCTGGAAGAAGAGAGTGACCCCCACCAGTCTGCACCCTTCTTTCAGACAGTTGTAGGGAGCAATAAGGTTTCCCCTGAGCCTCCTCTTCTCGAGGCCAAAGACCCCTGGCTCCCTCAGCCACTTCTCAAAGGGCTTGTGTGCTAGATCGCTCACTAGCCTTATTGCCCTTCTCTGGACTCATTTGAGCACCTCAACATCCTTCCCAAATCGGGGTCCCAGGACTGGACACAGCACTTAAGGCGTGGTGTCACCAGTGCTGAGTACAGGGGAAGAATCACTTCCCTAGTCCTGCTGACCACATTATTCCTAATACAGGCCAGGATGCCATTGGCCTTCTTGACCACCTGGGCACACTGCTGGCTTGTGTTCAGTCTGCCGTCAGTCGGTACCCCCAGGTACAATTTTAAAAAAGGGAAAAACAAGTGATGCACAACACAACACCTGCTGATCAGTGTCACACCCCTACTTCTGGGTAACTTCTCCCAGTTACTAGGCATGACTTTCTATGGTGTGGAATACCCCTTTGTTCAGTTTGGGTCACCTATTCTGGTTATGCTCCCTCCCAATTTCTTTTGCAGCTCTCTTCACTGGCAGAGCATGAAACAAGAAAAAAAAGAGTCCTTGACTTAGGATAAACACAGCTGCAGAAAACCAAAACATCAGTTTGTTATCAACACTATTCTCATTCAAAACACAGCACTGTAACAGCTTTTGAGAAGAAATTAACTCTACTCTAGCTGAAACTAGGACACCTTCCTAGAGGAGCACCCCTTAATTCATTTTATATATTTCCCTGGTGTTTCCCTGCTGGCTTCTCTTTTCTCAGGAGTCCCTGGCTCATCTCTGTAAGACTGCAGGTGTGCTCTGTGTGGCCAGCACAGTTCAAAGCCACCAGCTGAGGGCCCTTGCCAGCACCCTGTCCCTCTATGCTTTGCCTCTTATCCCACAGTTTGGCAGGCACTAGCCTCATATTGTCCCTCTCCCCCATCACATCTAATAGGAAGCTCTGTCAATGACCCTCCCTAGTTCCCCAGCAAAGACTCTCCTGCCTCACTGAGAAAGGTGAGCCCTATCTGATGTCAGCACATCCAGTGCTGTGTAGGCGTTTCCATTGTCAAAACCCCCAGATTTTGGCAGTGACTCCAGCTGTGGAGCCTGGAAGTTTCAAAAGATTCAAAGGAAGAAATGGGATGGAGGGAGACAAAAGACAGTAATTTCATAAACATAGTATATTGCCACTGTGGGGTTCCAATGCTGATTAGCACCGGGGTGCTGTGGCCTTCCTGGAATCAGTGTCCCACAGGGAACAGCCCTTCCAGGAGCCCTGGCAATGCCCCTAAGTGACC